>CM067344.1:2262620-2370120 GCA_034190875.2 Urechis unicinctus | reverse complement strand
TATCTAACCGTCATATTTACTGTTCAAGACCAGCCCACGCATGTTGAATATGTATTGAACTGTCTGCATCTTATTCAAAATAGCTGCTTTATCTTAACCTTAGATTTGGACAGAATGAAGGTAACATCAACGTTAGCAAAATTAGAAACATATTGCATGTAATTTGACCAAACTGTTGCTGAGCCTATGATTATGATACATACAAAAGAGAATTCACGCAAAGGACAGCGGTTTTATAGAAGCTAAGAATGATGTAGAATGTATGTTTACCTGCTATAGAAATTGAAACAAATTAAATGCCATGCCATGATTTATCAGCACACCTATATTACGAAGTGAGCCAGGGTAATAACCAAAATATAAGACTACTCAGGGAGCAACAAGTGCCAGTACAATTATGGATGTTCTACATTTATGTGAATATAACAAACATGAATATGGGGTTATACCTATTTATGGCTAGCGCGAAATGGCAGTACATTAAAGCAAAACATTAGGCTGATAAAGGGAGAAATAACGCAAATGGATGTTATCTGTGTGTCACATAGGTTTAGTGAGATGTCAAAGGTGTTCGATTTATGTGCTCCCTATTACCTTGCTCTTAATTTACGTCTTCATTTTTCACTATGATTTGATCATTTAAGCATATAGAAGTATCTAAATAGAACAGATTTATGAGCTGCATAACGATATCAATATTGCAATACGCCATAGTAATAATTCTACCTACATCCGTGGATGCCTAGTTTATTATGCAGTTAGTGAGACAATAACATTAGAATCTTAAGAAATATGTGCACCTTAAAGGAAGCCTATCATGTCATTCAATGGAGACGCATTAACAACATTAACCGTATAGCTCCGTCAAAACACCAGTGTGTTAACCCTGCCCTTGTATTATGGGTGATGTGCGAGCTCGACAAGATGAAACTTATGTACAATGGTCTATGTACATATCTCCAACTGTAAAAAAAAGCTTGCCATTGGTTTGCCAGGGGTCAGAATAGTGACATCAGCTACCTTGTCATCAGCTTATCGGTCATCAGCTACCTGGTCATTAGCTGCCTGATCATCATTTAACCGGTTTTCAGGTAGTTTGTCATCAGTTATCTGGTCATCAGGTGCCTGCGGATCAGCTTCCTAGTTATCAACTACCAAATCATGAATTACCTGGTCGTCAGCTACCTGGTCCTCAGGTGCCTGCTTATATGCTTCCTGGTTATGAACTACCAGATCATATCTGCTCATCAGCCTTCTGGGTATCTGTCTTCTTTTCTTCAGGGCTTCGAGTCATCTGTCTTGTGGTCATTAGCTTCTTCGAAATACGTTCTCTGGCTTTCCGGTACCTAGTGGTAAACTCTTCATGCCACTCTGGCAATTAGTAACCGTAACCTACCAATATCGATGGAATGCTAAGATTACCTGTCGCTTATATGTAATTCCTAATGCGCAACAGCTTTCAGAAATTATGATTTATTTCGCCATTTTGTTGTCACTTGAAAGTATTGATGTACTGTTTAGTCTCTTGTTAAAATCTCGACGTATTGTTGAATATAACTATACAGATTGGACTCGAGTTTTCAAAACAGAACTTTACGATTATTTTACAATTTATTTGTTTGAACTCTTCATTAGTTCCCCAAAGATAAGTCAAATATCTGACAATACCATAACGCTTTGGGTTATATGCAGCATTTGTAACATCTGAAGGGTCATCAAGCGAATAAACGAAGGCCAAGATGTTGACATAATATATTTTCAGAGCGAAATGAGCGTGTTTGTAAATGATCATTCGGTGATTAAGGCTGCGTTCAATTTGATAGGCTATTTCGGAATAAGATATGAATATCAGGGCCACAGAATAGTGGCAAAATTTTAAATAGCAGTCCACTACCTACCTTTCGTGTATTCTTATCGTGCACTCGGGGTTGACACTATTGCCATCACAGATGAAATCACAGACACAGTCTCATTCAGGATACCCATGTATACTGAAAAGTGAAAAAGGCAAGCAATTATCTTATATATGCAAATTTAATTGCTTGACAATAATCATGAACGCAACAACGTCTCAAAAAGGCAGTTTAGATACACGGCTGCAGGTTTTAAATCATTATGTCACATTCATATAAGAATTAACTACCGCGTAACATTTGAAAAAAGGTTTTTGTTCAATATACAGAATCAACAAGCGACCAGGATATAAACAAAGAAACATATCTATTATAGCGTCCTCACATACAATTCATCAATCATAATGATCCCTTATTTGTCGCTACAAAGTTCAATGTACAACTAAAAAGCAGAGAACCCAATGCCATAACGTTTCGCCTTTAGTTATAAATATGTTTCAGTTGGTGATTAGTGTTTTTATCAAGATTTAAGAATAAAAATATAATCCATGTTGCAGACAGTTAGCCATAGCTATTAAAGTCTATCTCGCTATTTAAATTGACCAGTATTATGTGTATGCTAAATATTTATGAGTACAGAATTCATGAATTACACTTCGAAACTACGCTTATGATTTATCGATTCTTTTCTCAAATATACCCAAACCGTTATCGATGAGGTTGTTGAAAATCTATATCACAATATATTAATCAGGGTTATCTCTTGCATGTGTTAAGTATTAACCAGTCAAACAACCACAGCTAGTACCACAATGCACCATAACTAATGTGGTAAAAATAATATAAAGTAGGCATATGTACTTTCGTGAATTAACCGAGCAGCATACTGGTACTGAATCCTCCTGAGAACCAATAGCCCGTGCAAATGCCCGCGTTTGACTCTATGAAGTCATTAAAATGTAATTATTGGTTTTCTACTAATGGATTCACTATTTATGGAATAGAGTGTTTTTATTCCATCCAAGTATTACAAGATTTCCTCAACATGGGGTTCATTATCTGAGGCGGAGCTCAACTATTGCATTATTTTAACTAAGTTGACATCTTTCAAAGTGCCATACTGTAAAGTTTGCATTGCAAATAATGTAGCCTACTTTCCTAATATTCATTAATACTTAATGTGAATCTTAACTACGTTGTTCATATTGTGAAGTTAAAGAAAATTCACTATAACATGACAATTCGTGAATAACTGCGTTACTGATATGGAAACTCCCACCCACTATGTTCATCCCATAAACCATTCCTAATTCAAATCCACCGCAAGCCATCTCGCTCTTTGATAGACTAACAACACCCTGTCCGAAGCGTTTGCGCATAATTCCCAGCTTCGTTTTTACAAAAACAGCTTGCTGCGTAAATAATTTAAATAACCCGATTAAAATTGGTGTGTCATAAATAACGAACGTCTGATTATGTTTTGGTTCATTTTAAAAACATACATGTTCTTATTCATATCTGTGAAAGCATTTTCCTGGAAATATTACTGCCATTTTTAAGTTTGAGCTTGCGAATTTAGCTGATTCAGAGTTGAGCACGCTAAGAGACACGATTCTTTTTGGATATGGCTCAGCTTGCCGTCTTAACAACCTGAGTTTATGGAAACGGCCCAAGTTCGTAACTTTTCTTAATGAAGCCATCAGACGATAATTAACACGGTTGCGTTCTCTCCGCAAATAATCATTGAGAGTAGATATACATAAGAACCATTAGATCATTGGTAGAACTTAAGATAATCGCAGCTAGTGCATCGTCTCGATAAGTCCATCATTATGCCACATGCTGTGATAATAAAATAGGCCTGTTGAGAAAATACGAAATAAAAATGAACGGTGACGCATCATTGGAGTTGATGATATGTAAGATATGTCAGCTGATGAAGCATTACTGTTGTGTATAAATAATGTGTTAGCGATACATTATGCGTGTGACGTGCTTACAAACGGTTGCAGCAAAGCAACGAGCAGCGCCGTTTGGTTATATGACGGCATAGCACATATCAATCTAAATGAGAATGTATGCAATATCGATTGTTGAAACTTGGCAAATCGGTCTATTCGCATTATTGGTTGGTTCCAAGCATCATTTGTTTTGCAGACGGAATACTCCTTTTCAGAAATATTTTGATGTCATACGCAGTCGAGGACACGGGTAATATCAATAAATATGATGAGCCATAACGGACTCAGCATGACTGACAAATGGAGTACTGGCGATGAAAGTCTAACGAGCGCTGTAGTCGGATTAGTCAAGGTGTACATTGCTTGTCTGTAACCTACATATTCACAGATACAACAGCCTACAGTCCTTGAGTAATTAAAAAAATACCCATTTACGTGTCATATAATGTTGATGTATTTTGTGATTGAATCGGATATTGTTCAGCCTGGAACAATACCATTCTGTTGAAGATCGGGCTACAAAAATGTTATGGGTCAGTCTATATTTTTTCACTGTCCGCCCTGTCAGTAACTAGGTAATTACGGTTAACTGCCAACTCTATCAGATAAGGACGTTTTACCCATTTAGCGGTCATATATTGCGAATTTAAGTACCAGACAACTTGAGTTTCAATGGCCAAAGCTGGGTTTCTTTCTAATATATGAAGAACCAGAACATTCGTTTGTTGTCAATTGCGTGCAATACAATGCATTGCCTTACAAGAGAGAGAGAGAGTTCCACACTATTCCGCAACATGTGTGCGACCAAGTGATGGATCAATGTGGGCGATTCCTCGTAGCTTCCAAAATATACATACTTTTGGATATTCTAGCGGCCACTAGTTTGATGTGTTCCTTTAAAATTAGTTTATTATCATTCATGGCACCGCATATTGAAGATCATATATTTAGTTTTGATATATACTAAGCGACATTTTATTAGTTTGAACCATGTGGTGAATTGGGTTAGTTCACTTTATACCGTGGCTATAGCTTCATGGCAGTTTTTATCGATGTATTTTATTGTGGTGTCACCGGTATATAAAATGAATTGTATTGGAGTCTGTAATATATATGCGGTTGAGAGCATATGTTGTAGCATGCTTGTGCATTGACGTACGTCTTCAAAACGCAACGATACGTACCTTACTTGCATGATTTGTACGCGTTCGGATTCATGCGTCCCTTCCCTTAATATCAAATTCGTGTATCACTGCGGGCATTGTGCCCCCTTGGTAGTTCACCCAGCCGATCTAATGTAGTTTTGATGAGCCCTTTGGGATAACGTTGCTGTTTATGATAGCTCTCCCGAGAATCGGCCTCTTGTTATTGATTACCTCGTGCAAGAAGGTCACGGAATATCCTCACACGTCCTCCCATCACGTGCATAAACACCATGAGGATGGTGAGTCTTACGTGAGGGGAGATAGGACGGGTAATTCTGTAGGAGACAACAGCTGGTTTTAAACCTCACTCCTCCCCCCCCCCCCCCCCTCACCCTGAATTGGAACATTTCGTTAAATTAAGATACCACATGGCAGTGCATGTTGTGTGGAAGGATAAAATATCTCAACAGGACAAAGGGATAGCGCTTGGAAGTCACTCAATTTTCCATTATTCTCTATAATTCAACCTTTTTTGCAAGAATTTATCTCATGAAACTTTTGGTAATGACTAATACAAACCACCCTTGCATTAAACAGGGCGATTTATTACTTATAATGATGTTTTCAGTTGATGTTTTCAATGATAACTTATGTGAAATTGCATGATATTATTTTTTACAATCGGGCAGTCATGGGCTTGTTTTGTTTAATGCGAGTATCTCCTTCTGTTGTTATGATGATGCTAAGAAAGAGACGAACTCGGACAAAACATAGGACCAAAATTATTACAATGATCAAGAGAAATATTTTGCGACCTAAAATTTTTATTTGCCATTTCCAAACAGGCTTAACTCAGCCATAAGTTTTGGCCAGCGACCGTTGCAAATATGATCGAATTGCTGTGGGCTCAACCAAACATATGAAGTTTGATCTGCGAAGTAATTTCTACACGGTTGGTGAATCAATTTGGGGGTTATCCTCGCGAGATTCCGATGATGCATCAACCAAGATGCTTTCTGCAGAACATTTCAGTTATCAGTGCAGGGATTGAGCACGTGATATTGTTTACTAGTTATATTTAGATTGTGGGAAGTTGCTTAGCGGTGACGATTCCGTGCAATGATTTACGAATGACTTCTTCACTTAGCTTCGCTTATCGGAAAATTATTGGCCTATGACACCGAGATACAAGACAAATTGCTTAGGTGCGTTCTTGGATATTCACGTAAGAGACACAGTTTATAAGTTACAGATCTATCCCACATAGGATTGCGTGTGGATTATACCGTAAGTCGTGCTGCAATGAATGAATGGACAAACTTCTCATTGCAGTGATGCAAATCAGTGAGAGCATATAAAACCAATCCCATCTCAGTTGATGATTAAACGAGAATGTCATAAACTGCCGAATGTTCGGACTACAATCTAAAGAAATCAATAACCTACAATCATTGCGCCCGTTTGTCAAAACAAGAGTTCATAATTACAACTGATATAGCTGTTTACACGAAATATAGGATGCGTAAGGTATGTAGCGCATTTATTTTCTTAGACATATTAGCGCTAGCAATTTTAAACGTCATACGTGTTACCTTTTTCAATACCGCTTTAACATTTTCTCTTTCTCAGCGGAATGCATGGCGTTCAAAAGATGGCAGGTGCCTTTATACACAGACGCCAACCGCTAAGAGAGAACTGCCCGCACGTTACGTTGCATTCGATAGTCACAATGTGATTATATCACTTCATAGGATGCTATTTTGTCATTCCAGAGGCAACGTGATGAGATTTTGAGCTCTAGGCATAGTGCTGGTAGGATTTAGGTATGCTAAATCAATTTTGTTAGGGGCTATATTACAACTGCAATCTGTATGCAAATAATTCTTATTCTCATCTGCTACCTTAAGTACATCTGGAATGTGGCGCTAGAAGGAAATTTGCAGAGATAGGTTTGAAGGGATGGGCTGACACAACGTCTAATTGAACTGGCCGGGAGTTGTGGGGAGCGAAATAGAGAACATTCATTTCATTATATTAATAACGGTAAAAACACACGATATATATAGACCATTTTAATATCATATTCCGGTCTTTATAACGTTCAAAAATAATTTTACGAATGATTTCTTTGAATTATGAATTTTATGGGAAAATCAAATCTTAACAACTAACAATTCGTTGACTAAACCTGATAACCACAATATATTCTCTACAACCATATCGACTTTGGCCCAAATGGTAAAAAAAATGTTTAGCATGAGTGTAGAATATGTTTAGCTGAAGTATCAAAAGATTTAATCCCGAAAACTGTATTTTTTCGCATTATTTGTCTATTTTGAACTTTGAATGAAGCGCATCAATGGCTCATGATGATCACATCTACAACAAATATTATGATTCTAATCCATGATGTCGGAAAATGGTTTAAAAATGTCGATATTCCGCAAATATACGCGAATATATATGGACACGAAAGGTTTGATTTATACGTAAATATTTTCGTGGACGACCCTTAGAGGACCACAACAATATACCTGGAATAAAAGGTATATATATATATATATATATATATATATATATATATATATATATATATATATATATATATATATATATATATATATATATATATATATATATATATATATATATATAGATATATATATATATATATATATATATATATATATATATATATATATATATATATATATATATATATATATACATATATATAAATTGGGTTGGGAACACAGTGTACACTTCCCACTTTTTTTCTAATTTCAGCAGAGAGTATAATATTTATGTGTGGAGATATTGGCAGCAATAAATAGCTATACATTATAAAAAGTAGGCGAACATCAACCATCAATGCGCCAAACAAAGATTTCACTGCTGTAAAAATGTCATGGATGCTCTTACCTCTCTTATCAAATCATGCAGGATATTGCTACATCGCGACAGCTATGTAAATACAATTTGCTGCACACCAAAATTCTGCATTTAACAACAACTCGTTTGACAAGCTGTTCAATCGGAATGAGCATGGCGCTAAGGGGACAGGGGGTAATTCATTAAATATTTGCTAAACTACAAATATCTTGGTATTTCTGCATGATCCCTGCAATATCTAAGGAGCTAAAAATACTCTTGCGACGCTGACAGTCCTTTATCAGACAAAATCTGCAGCTTGCTGGCACAATCGACATTGCTATGGCTTCTCCTACTAGTACATTACGAAGAAACACCATATAAACAATCATTGTTCATGAATATCAGCAGATAGCCGTCGGTAATTGACAGATGTGTTCGGCAACTTAAGCATCACCATAATGCATGCATTCCACGTGAGGTACTTATCAATCCGCTCTTACCACAGCGTGTCATGCCATTACCTTTCTTTTTTACATTTCACTGCTGCAATCTCAATGCAGCACATCTTAACCACCGGATAACTTGTTGTTTTCATTGATTCCATCCGGCGCTTCTTACATGTCTCCGCTAGATGGCTAACTTTAAATTACGATAAGTATAAATGTTAAGCTATACCTATAAGAAATTCCTGGTTTGTAAGTCGTATAACAATCTATATAGTACAGAAATGTCATGTCCTTCAGCGCTCACTCACTAAAGCATTTAAATAAAAAATGGATTCATTGGAGTGACTAAGCATGTTGGCTTGCTTGCACTTGTCTAACCCTCGTTGCCTCTCCAGCTAGTCATTCATAAAATCCTTGACTCAGAATGTTTTTAATGCGAAAATCATACCTTACAAAATTATTCTGCTATACAGCTGCCATGATTAAAGTTGCTATAAAATTCTAAATTCACTTATTCTTTAAAAAGCTTCGGAAGATCATGGCTTTGGAAAAATGTACAAGTTAACTATAATCAGCAGGTGATCCAATGGTTTTAAAACAACCTAAGCGCCACATTTGCCAATTTTGTTAAACCGTTCATGCGTAAATAATGTGAAGGTTTTCATAGGGTTGAACGACAGAATTAAGCATAGGAGTGATTCAGGTGTCCACCATGTATAGTTTATAGGTTGTTCGGAGAGGGAACAACAATTGACCAGTTAGTGCACTCCTTACGGTACCGCACGCATAATGCCACATGGTGGCATTGATGAGATTGGTAAAAAAAATATCGAATATAAAACATCAGCGAGGTAACAGTAAACTCTTGATCACAAGGCAAGTACATTAGATGCGAAGGATACCTGTTTATGGCAACCCGCAGACACCATATATAGTCTCATCAATCACAGATTTCGAATTCGCAAAGCCCTGTAACGATTTATCGTGCTATTTGATATTGTCACAGATAATACATAATTACGTTTCGTAGTAGATATTAGGGGTTGATCCCTTACGTTGTAATATATTGTGCGATTTCGTCCAGCAGCCTTACAATATGGGCGTGGTTTAGCTTGTGGTCTTATTTTTAATGTCATCTTATCATATAATGAGATAATGGTGTTATCCACACCTTTCGTTCCATGGTATACAATGCAGTGCGTTTGGATGACACACACCGTAAGATAAATAAAGATAACGCCTGGTGGTCGCTCAATTTTCCATTCTTCTTGTATGTTTACGCTTATTCACCATATCTTATCTCCTATATAATTGTAATGTATGTTAGAAATGTTCCTTGTCTAAGGCGCTGTCTTTGTCATTATGATGGTTTCACTGCTCAATCAGACGTATGGTATTTAATGCAGTGCGCGTCAATGGCACACGGGGCGGTAACTCAATTTCCATTCTTCCTATACATTTACGCTTATTCACCAGTTCATATCTCCCATAAAATTGTAATGCATATTAGAAATGTTCCTTGTCTAAGGCGCTGTCTTAGATCATTTTGTTTCGCTAGTAAATAACTCTCACTTAAAAAGATGTATTCCTCGAAGACGGCATAATGGCGCACTAAGCAGAATAACGTTCAACAAATGATGATAAATGGCCGATGTTTCATACCAAAAGAGGAAATCGAGATTCACTCGATGAACTAAACATACAAGATGCCGGAGATACATAAGACGACCTGTGTACATGCAATTACGCCTTCAAATTCGTCTTTCCGTATGTATGCAAATCCAGCGCGCCTCACAGACCTACTTGATAATTAAGAACGGTTTATTGAGAAAGATATCCAAGCAATGCGTATGTGTTCTTATTCACTGATCCTCTCCTTACATTAAGCATCGACCTTCTGTTTATCCCGGTTTATTTGTCTTGATGTGACGAGCATATGTCGTGCATAAAGTAACAGCGGTGGGATCGTTACATGCTGGTGTTTTAGACTTTAAGCACGATAGTTGCATCTGGTAACATATGGATATGATCAATGAATTGAAAATTACCATCTTGGCACTTTCTCGTCGTATCCGTCCAGCCAGCTCTTATTTGCGCTAAATATATCTTCTTTGTTCAGTTCAGCATCTTATTTTAGAAATTTGGGGGCAACATCGTTCGTCTATTAGGCCTAAATGCTGTAGGTTAGTTGTAAGTAAACAGTATGATTTACCAAGCAATTTCCAAGTGCCAAGTGAATCAATTTGCGATGTCTCCTCCTTAAGTAGGGTTATGCATCAACGAGTATGTTTTCTGCCTGCGGTGACACTTCATTCAATACCATAAGAGGGCGCGGTATCATCTTTTCTGAATCCAATTCATCCACAAATACAACCGCTGATGACGATTCAGTGAGATATTCAATCGTGATTATATGCAGCAGCAATTTGTTTGTTTGATTGTGGTTTGAGAAGAATCCATAAGTCACCAATACCTGTTAAAGTAATGGGCAGCAATTTATTTTATCAGCACAACAACTGAGCTTATCAGTTTCACTTTCGTTGTCAGTTTCACATCCAAAATCTACCAATCGCAGCAGCCGGGATAAAACGACCAAGCCTGTACTTGTCCCACTATTTTGTCAAACTATGTTGATGATGCAATTATAACTGCTAATTTGATACATACACATTTTACATCCACGACTCTGCGACTAGCCTAAAATCATGCTCCTGTGGGTTCAATAATAGTGATAATACTAGTTACGATTGAAAACTTTATGAACAGGGACACATTCACACTGCTGTAAATGTATGCAGTAATTAAATGGCACTATTTAACTGAAATGTGTGCATGTTGTAACCTTTACGGATACACTTAAAAATGATTTTGACTAGTCATAACTGCTGATTTATTGTAAGCACCATCGCCCTTCGAAGCACAATTAAGAAATTTCGAAATGGTTGTTCGGGCAACCAACCGATTATGATATGAGTAAATACTGGAATCTCTAGTTAAGCCAATTCATCAGCTCACCCTGCATGCGAGCAGAACTCCCCATATCAGTTACGTCTTGACCAAGATGCTTTAACCAAATGTTCTCATTAACATTAATGATTTAATGAAAGGTAGTCGTGTGGTTCCTCCATGTTGCTCCATAGATAGAACATTCAATAAAGCGAGTATTCAGCATTCAAGTCAATTAACCTGAAGTGACTTTATGTGGACAATGTAATCGAACGATTGATTTCAGCGTATCTGCCTGCAATTATTGTCTCATTGAAGTGATAGGATTAGTAGTTTTAATGGGGGCTATTTTCGGGTGCCGGTTAATACAACAAGGTAATTACAAGTATTTAAATGAAAAACAAGAAGGAATCGATCTCGATTAAATTCAACATCGATTGTGAAATCGCGACAGACAGTAAAACTCGTGCCACAATATAAATTGATTACCGTGCATATATAGCAGGTTGTTTTGTCAGTAGTATATCAACTAGATTGTTCACTTATTCAATTAATAAATTGTTGTAGTCAACGATAATTTCTTACTCCTAAAGTTTTACTGACGCTGCATGATGAATAAACAAAACCTGCATGTTTGTAAGCAATCATGCTTGTATTTACTTGATAGAGTAAATAACGCTGTGAATGAACAAAACCTGCCTTGCAGTATTGCAAATATTTTATGCAATTTTAAAATATATTCATCAAATCATTCTGAGATCAGCTGATAATTACACAGCCCTGTCAGAAAAAAACAGCAGTCAAAGTACAATATAAATCAACAAATTGCACAGATGTGTCAAAATATGTGTAATAAAGCCAGCTGATATTCAATATTATACTGAATATGCATTAGGCAATGATATAATGGTTTTATCATTCCATGATACTTTGCACGAGAAATTAGTTTCTTGTGCGATCTCATGGATTCTGAATATCGTCAACGTTTAACGCATCCTTTTGGAATACAAGGCGACCAAAGTCTGGCTATCGACGAATATCATCTGATAAGTAAAGACAAAAAGGTCATTATGTTGCATCAGCTAGTCAGACTGCGGCTATTTGTGTTTGCAGTATGCTAAATAACTATTTCGAAGACTATTTGGGAATATTGTGAGTGTTCGTCTTCATATGGTCAGAAATAGTCGAGCCAATAAATATATGTAAATATCTTGTCGGGGACAATATTGATATAACAGACTAGACACGAAGAGGCCAATCGTATTATGAGCTTTCTTAAATAGATCTTAACGTGCAGCCAGACGGAGGAGCATTCGTAATGAGCTTGGAACAATGGCGCATTTCCGAAACATGGCTAGTGTTATGGAAATTCATTTGTCCCAGGATTCATTTAAAATATCAGTCATAGATCGGTAATAGCTCCACAGAATCCAGACACATAAATACCGGCACCGATATTCACTCTTCAAATCATAAGCAGACTGATTTAGGACGGCTTGTGAAATGATTTGTATGGAATTTCATGGTGGCAAAACTCACAAACCACACCACTTTACATGAAGTAGCCAATAAAAACGATGTATATACGTGATGTATGTAAATTGTTAATTTATTCTCCGACGGAGAGGTTAGGATTGTACTGTTTAACACTGTGATATGCAATGTCATCAGCTGCATTCCAATTTGGTTCAATCGCTTCTAATATTGCCGTAGAACAGATGATGTAGGTTAGAATAGATTTCTATGTGGAGTTCAGAGGCTGATTATCACCATTAATTTGTACGTTTGCCAGCTTAATTTCATAAATGCCTGAATAGCCGTCAAATTGAAGAATACTAACGCGGTTCATAGCAAGGTTTGCTTTTAAAGCATTGAAGGAGACTGGAAGTAAAATAAACCACCCGAGTGATGCTCAAAGTGTTATTGAACTCAAACGCTCTATATATGTATCATGGCTTCCATCATCTTCACCACATAGTGGCATAAATTGCTTCCATAATGAATACGTGGTGCATTTCAGAATTATTCTTTGACTAGTGCTGCTAGTACTATCTATCGGCAGGGATAAACCATCGGTTTGAAACAAATTAAGCCACTTTTCAATACCATTCGCTTGACTGAACAGAGAAGTTGGCTGTATTATGGTTTAGCTATTTGCATCCTAAGTACAGTAACTGATACTTGAAAGTCAAAGACGTTAATAACACCATGGGTTTTTGTTTCTAACAAAGGTCAGTGCTAAAGGGATTGCAATGTCGACATAAGCTTCGTGATTAATGTCCTGAAATGTGTTATGAGTTTTTTGAAGCACTATTGACAGTAGTTTTCCTTGCATAAACGTGTGTTGATTAACTGAAATAATCGACGATACATCCTTCTCACATAAACACATTTCATCGGTAAATACCATGAATCAGATTTATAGAAAGTTTGTAGATGCTTGTAAATTAGTCCAATTTCGAAATATGTGTGATGCTTCTCTGTGCAGGAGCAGACTTCAAATCTGATTACAAACGGCTTTTTTCTGTTGCATGTGCAATGATATGTTTAAATATATGCCAAACCTTTATAACCAGTGCGTCGGATTCAATTCAATGTGAGCTCCGCCAAGTGCATACAGAGCGGAATTTACTAATTTGTTATGCACGATTGACTGCTATATGCACCTAATGAACATTATCAACGGTTCGTACACATCTTCCGGACGCGTTAATTGCACACTGTTAATGTTTGGCTTATATATGTATAACGGAGAGTAGCCTAGTCTTTCTGAATTATGTGACACTCTCGTGTATATATTATCGGCTAGATTAGTCTCAGAGTAGTTATCAGATGCCAAATTGCATATAATGAGTGAAAAGGCTAAAGGTTTTTCCAAGGGTCTTATTTTGCAATCAGCCATAAAGTGCAGACTTAGTTGATTGAATCAATAGCGATTAAACTCAAAAACCGCATATTTGCGAGCGCAATTGGACAAAAATTGAGAACCAGTAAAAAAATCACAATATGGTCTATTTTATCTGATAAGCCTGGACATTGTAATGCGTTTACCTATTATTGCATTATTCATATGTATAACAAAACCTGCATGAAAAGACTGTGCAATCTTTCAAGGCATCACTAGCAAGTGTTTATATGATGTTCAAAAGTGTCATCCTCACATAGATACACAATGTATTTTCTTTTATATAACTAGAAGCCGATTTACGGTGTTTAATCTGTATTGGAAGTATAGAACTATATTAATATTGACTGGCTTCTGATGTTATTGCTAATAGCCCTATCTTGCGTAATAATAAGCCATGGTACTTCTGCAGATATGTAGGTAGCTAAATGTTGCAAGAGATATATGTAGGACCTTCCACAATCTTTCCCTGTTTACTCCCGCAAATGTTTTCGACCATGAATCAATCTGACTTTGCTCAAACAGCACAGACTTTGCAGCTAGGCTAAGAGGGTTCACCTCCGCCCGAGGAAATCTATGAAATCGCTACCTGTGAACCGCGCGTTGCTTTGCAATAGCGACTCTTGAAACCAAGTTGAATTATCTGATTAATTCGTAGGAGTGATTGTTTTAATCAATCATAAGACTCCATAACTTTAACAGACGCCGAACCTCTAGACGTTTGACCAATAATCATGCGTGTTGTCTGATTTATAGCTCTTAATGCAGCTATAAACTCTTTAAACTATAGCTTTATGTTCATACCATATCGACACCGACATGACGTTGGTTGTGCTTAATGATGGCTCTATATCAGGGTTATTATTCGGTTCGTACGACTTAGCATGTCATGGTGCAATAGTAAATGAGAAATAATGTCATATTTAAGGCATTATTATGACATATACGGACACAGCACGGTATATAAAGCTTTTCACCCTGTATAAGTAGCTCTACTTGCCAGTCCTTCAAAAGATCGTGATTTGTTTGAACCTAGCCCTCACTTCGCTTCCAATACTTCGTTTTTATTATATGCAACATTTACTTCTAAACAGCATTCCTGTGCCGAAATACTGATCAAGCATAGCTGTATTATAAACCGATTGATACACCGGCTCCGCTCTGTGCGTAATTCATCCTTTGCATACCACAGTCTGCATGTACATAAAGGGGGATCAATTATATACCAGTGCCAGATGATAGGTGAATGTGTAACGCAAAGGGAGCTGATGTGGTCTTGTATGTGGCAAACGGAAGGATGCGTTATCCCGTCATCAATCGTCATTTTATATGCCTGTAAACAGCTCTTGCCACTAGTGCAATGCTCTTTATGGCCGCCAATCTAACTGGCTGAGACAAAACGAGGGTTGTTGGTCTGATGCAACGCCACGGAAATGCTTTAGATCATGTAGAGTTCTTCTTGGCACCAAGCATTTGATTGAAGATTTAACACCCCTTCCTCCTGAATAGGTGGTTATATGGAGATGTTGACAGATTGATGATAATGGAAATTATAAACAGGTTGTGCGATTGAGCTATCCTTCTGACGGGTGGCGCTGACAACATTATACACCCTGTGGTGACAACATGAATGCATCACCTTCACATTTGATTGAATATATCTGCCTGTCATGGTCATAGCAATTGGTCATTTTCATCAATATTCTGAATGATCATCGCTATGGGCATCTACATGACACCACCACTGCCAACGGCAACAATGCAATGCTTAGATGCTATGTAGGCATTTCATTAGTTGTGTGACTAAGCGACGCCAATGATTGCCCATACCATTTGACGAGCTACATGCTGAAAGCCTCAAGTTATTGAATTCCCCCTTAGCTTTAAAGGTAATTGCCAAAGTTTACACGACTTCACTTACGAGGTGATAAGGCATATATTGGACATTCAGAACTTTACTCATTTGTCGGGGAAGTTCTTCAGTGAGACGAATACTCGATTGTGTTGAATTACGCAGTATAGAGTAAAATAGATAATTATTAATTCAAAATTTAATTTCTCTATCGTATTCACAAATCACGTATTTTATTTCTTGTGTGAAATTATGAAATACGTTTCGGGATAGTTCACGAGATAGATTAGCACTATACGGCATTAATTATCTCGTGCTTGCATTGGCCGCCACATCGTCTTCCACAATGTACAAGGTTAACCCGCCTTTACAAGGTTGCGTTGCAAATTGATGTTCGGGTTTTACACGTCTGGTATCCTCATCTCGTTAGGGCATTATCATTTGTTTGCCTAGCACGAGGCTGTGCGTGTGGGTAGTACTAATTTTGGTACATCATTACCTTGAAAGAGCATACCCGATCCATTTCAGAAACAATAATTGCTCTTAGTGTCTTCCGTACCTTGACTTGCGTGCATATGTACGTGGAGCAGGCCTTATATGGAGCAATAACTTCTGCTAACTTCATTAACAGAGAACACTTTACAATTGCTAGAGATTTGTGCCTAGTCAAAGCAATGTATTTCACTCAGTAGTAGAACTGTCCATTAAAGCGAATCAGGTTATTTATGGCATATCATTTATGATGTTGCAAACGTAGATCTTATATACCAGGTACATTTTTCACAAATGAATAAAAACCACATCAATTTATCCATTTGGACGTGTTTGGTAGCGCTTTATAGCGACTGGTACGAATTCCAAGTGCAGGATATACTCGGGATACTAACATGCATGTTTAAGCATATTGGTGGCAATCAGCAAAGAAGACATCTAGCCCACTCGTTTAAGTGTTGTTATCGAAGTAAAATAGATACTCATGTGTATAAGCGAATGTATATTTGGATATGCACTCTACGTCAATGCTGTGCTTTGGAACTATTCACGGCATTAAACATGGCATGTCAGAAGTGAATGGCCTTACCATTCTATTCAATGATTCTCCAGCTGCATGTCCCGAGCCCAAAACTAACAATCAACCCTATCGGACAAAAAAATTATAGGTAATCTTATTTGCTATTTCGATCCCTAATAAGACGAAATTTTATTACATGGAAAATTATGTTTTTAATAACCTCCATTAATAGGCAAACGAAGGATCCACCCACGCATTTTGTGAGTGGGCTATGAATACGCCGTCGCCGTAAGTGCATGCATATATTGGTCATGCAACCTCTTAAATGTATTCCATGCGGCTGTTGGACTTACTACGCACAATAATATCTAGTATTAGATTATAGATTGCACAATAAATATCTAGTCAGCTATACGAGCATATGTTGCCAGGGATATATCTAATTGTTTGGCAAAGCGAGTCATTGTAGTCGAATCCAATATTTTTTTCAAATAAACCGCGAATAAATCAGGTCCAATAAAAAAGACAGTCCGCTTATTTTACATTCGCTCGAGTATGTTTTAACCTAAGCTAAACCTCTTGTGTTTCCTACCAAGCAAACAAGCCTGCCTTTTTGGTAAAAGTGCATTGAGTAATTGTTTGCACAACCGGTTAAAATGATGCTGACCCCTTAATTATATATGGTTGGTGGCACGCGCTTTTTAATATTTATGCACGCATAGATATCGCTTTTTGGGGCCTTAGACTGATTTTCTGGGACACTAGGCTACGCAAAAATAAACGACCTACTGACTGGCGATACATTTGTAAATTAATGATGCCAATGCCTCTTGGGAGATTTTGCGCTCATGTAAATAAGGAAAATATATACTGGGAATCGCAGCGTGATCGAGTCACATTCCTGTCTACCATATCAACATATTTCATCCCTACATGATTCACGAGTCAGTTGTTGTCCCAGACGGTTTTCACGTTGCAGGAGAGCGGGAGAGTATCCCTCATCACAATTCAAAGACTTATCTTGGAGCAGGCTGGATAATGTGCAGCCGTTATAACCATTTACTTGCGGTATTTCAATACCTTATGACGGTTTGAAGTTTAATTCAAGCAGGACAGTTAGCATTGTTAAAAAGGCGACATACAGCCTATCATATCCCCCATGCGTTTGTCAAAACTGACTGAATGGCGATTTGAGTCGATGCGCACATTTTCTATTAGTCGAATATATATTCGTATAACTCTCAGTAGGACTGTGCATGAAGTCCAAATGTCAAACAATTCAAAGACGCGTTTCTTTTTCTTTGCGATTCTACTTGGCTTGGGAATAACATCAATGGTCTGGATTATGTCGCATAAATATATTAAGTGGGCTATGACGAGACCGGTTTACACATGGTTAAATGATAAGACTACTTATTAGTTGCTAGAATGCTTTATCTATTAACTGCTGAGACTGGGTAATCCATGGAATGTATTGTACTTTAATCAAGCAGTAAATCATTCGACCCATTCCCTCCGTTAATCGATGAGTTGCTGTACCAATAGGGGTATTTACCATAAAATCATCTCACTGCTAGAATGACTTGGCTAAAAACAACCACCACCCACGCAATAGGATATCAGGCGGTAGATAACAGGCTTGATAGATCTCAGCATTCATGCAACAAAAGAGGAGGTTAAGCTCCAATGGCCAATTAGCGATGTCGTGTGCCTTATCATTAGCGAATTGAATAGGATGTAATGATCCAATAATCTTCATGCTATATAGGTAATCAAGCGATAGATATATGACAATTTACGGACCCGCAGTAATAACGGCATGTTATAGCTGGTGTATTCAGGACCTGCCGTGTTGGTGCTTGGTGCATATTGGCATTGTTCCATCTCCTGGGGCACATTTCTGTGGATTTACCTAATATACTTAGTGATGAAGCAATACGTAGTGATGCATCAGATATCACCCAGCCAAGCTACTCCATGTTTATTGGTGATATTGTATCCATTGAGATAAGTGCTACGCAGGTGGATTGTCTTAATGTGATAAGATATCTCATTCATCACCTTCATAACCAATTCCAAGCCGGCTGCATGTGCACAAATCTAGTGGAGAGTCTACATATGCATTTCGACGATATACTTGCTGGTTTCGTGCACCTGTGTGAGCAACATTGGCATTCCACACATTGATCACATTGATATGTAATTACGGGATGAATGCGTTTTTTCAGAGTACAACATCATCTCGACCCTCCTATCTTTATTTCACCGCGCATGCTTATAGATTATACTGAGTAACTCTGCTTTAAAATGTACAATCGTATCACCATGCGCAATAATTGTTTTATTGTAGTGCATGTTTGCAGCTTGAGATGCAATGTAACATTCAATGTAATGCTTCTAGTGTGAATGTAAGGGTTCCTTTCATTATTCTCGTTTACTCATTTTATCATGCACACGAAAGTGGACTGAGCCACACAAGCACAACCTAATGTACCGGCTACATATACCAACAACAAAGGTCAGAGACAGTTAATAGCATGAAATAAACAGATAATTCGTGTTCAATAACACCGAGAGCGGAAATCCTTCCTTACGTTTACGCGAAACGTTGCTGATGTCATGATAAAGATGATAAAACTCTTTCTATTTGGATGCAACTTTATATAAAGACATAAACCTCAGAGCGTAGTACGAGCAAATGAAGTGATACCTCAATAATGTCACTGGGATAATCATTTTGGATGATCCAAGCTTCAAACGACTACGTGGGGCACATTGGAGCATTGTGATGGTAATGAAGGCTTGTGTCGTGTCGTGTTAGCCACATATGTGCACCTGAAGCAACCGTTTGTACTTAATATGGCTTCAAAGAAACCGACAATAACATGTCCGACATACGTTGGATAGAGTGCTCAAGGCGCACGTTCTCCTGAAGATCACAGGAAACAGGACATTTCCCTCGCCAATTATGAGCGTCTTTATGTCAAGGTCTCTATGAGCGAGTGATCCCACACTAACAACATTATATGCTGTAGATTTGTTTAAATGTGTGAAGACAAATATCAGAGTAATCATTCTGAATTACAATCTTGGCATTAACTGATGCAAAGGATATCAGCGTCGGTAAAATGATTCAACACTGACTGCGTATACTTTACCTCATAAGCTTACATATGATTGGATCTGGAAACCAAGCTCTAAGCAGGCCATGTCTTCATCAATAATGACTTAATTGTTGTTATTTATTGCAATGATTACCTACATCGATTCACATTGATGAGGTTATTGCTTTCCTTTTAACGGGCTTTCATAGTCTTTGCCCCTTGACACGGATGATCTTAGCGGAAACAAAAGTTGAAGAGCAGTTTTGCCCTTCAGCCGAGTTTGTTTGATGTATGTCCCTAAATGACACCTCTGCCGCTAATTTGCATAGAAAACATGTATCAACGCCAGGCATCTTGCCTTAATGCAGTGTATTGCTAATTTAATTAAACCCTATTCACGAACATATATGAACGTTTTGTATGGGTTAAGGTACATCTTAAGCTTCACAAAGTGTAGGAATATTGGTCAAATATCGTTGTTGGCAAACTGTTATGTTAAAACAATATGAAAACATCAAGTGTCTAACTTCGTTCCCGATTACTTCCACAGACATAGCTATTGAGGACCATCATATATAAGCTGCATAGATAAAGTACTCCCCGCCATAATGAAATGCTCAAGGTTTGTCCGAGTCACTTGTCTCGTATTGAGCGCATGTTCTGGCGTGTGTATGTCCAATAATTTTACCTGCTACTCAAAGTTGTTCAAGGTGTCTCACGTAGCGCTCCGTAGGTGGTACAAATTGTGTTGGAATATTACATTTGCTTTAACAAGCACACATACCGACTTTCTGCTTTCATTAAATTCAGCATTGCTGTATTAGCCACACTGTAATGGATCATATGTAAGAGTAGATCGCCTTATAGCATGCAATAGACAGCCAAAATGGAGAATCCCAACGATTCTGTGCTGCGATAGAGATTAAGACTTATAGGACTTAAGAGAATATATATCAAATACACAATTGCAGTAATTGAAAGCTAAAGTTTTCGTATATCGTGCAAATGTTCTGGTGTGCATTTGGGTCTATTTAGTGTATTTCCTGCGTATGCACATTCAAGATTATTAAAGTGTAGTTAGTTAGTTGATCAATGCTGTCGCCCACACAATGACCCGAAGGTTATACGCATTGCGCTTGCATGACATATTCTTTTTGTTAAGCACACGTATCCTCTGTTTGCTTCCATTCTGTTCAACATGGCTTTCATGGGCGCAGCCGGGTACCATGAAGCGGATACCGTGCCAGATCATTCTGTGTAATTACATGACTGCTGTGGCCACATTGTCGAACCTATAATTTATTTACTACGATTGACTTTTGTATATAACCCACAACCGCGGGTATCTATTTCAATGTTAACAGATAGTAAAAATGGCGCATTACGTAATCCGTAAATTTAATGTCCCATCACTTACCCCCACGTCATAACATAGAAGACCGATGTGTATGTATGTTGATAGACGATGCAAGTTTAGATGTTTCTGGTTAATTTCATTGGATTATATATATAAGAGCAAAAACGTAAAACTGATTTATGAGCTACGTAATGATAGCATTATGTGATACGCCATGATGCTAATTCACCTACCTCCATGGGTGCCTTGTTTAGTTTTGAAAAGCCTGACATTTGCATTAGAACCTGAGAAAGCTTGCCACGGGCTATAACGGTGTCCAAAGAGTAACAGATTGGCGAATTATTGGCGCGTAATATCTTGTAAACAAGAAATAATCAATGAGCTACAATGCTACGAGATCAGCCGTTACCTGGAGCCATATTCACCAACGATTTTAAGATCGAGTGCTCTAGAGCAAAATAAGCTTACTCAGCTGAGTGCACGCTTAAGTAGCTTTCACGACCGAATTATGTTACACACTCAAGTTTCCGACGAGTCAGCTGGTGCAGAGCCAAAGACACTTTCTTTTCAGTTGCGCACCCGCGTTGTCATTGTGTAGTCTCAGCACTGACCATATCATCTCCCCCTGACAAATCAAAATTAATATTTTGGTGTATGCTGTGAGTTGGACATGAGCCTACATCAACCAAGAAACTATGAGTTGATTGCATTTAGTTCGACTATTCACTCAGATTTATGTAACTTACAAATGGCTTGACATCTATACAATTGTTTAGATATTCTGGCTAAAAGGACCAAAAGTAACTACCATTGCACAGTTTAACCTGCATCTAATAGCCACAGGTTATTTAGCATTTGGGGGTAAATCAAGAACATCGGAACTCAAATCTAGACATTTTTTGAGCAGTTAAGAACCTAGTCACTTGCGGCGGGAAATACTCTGGTCAGTGCTATCACGGCGTTAATGTGCGCAATAAGGGCTCCTAACGCCATCGCTTGTGAATCTGTTTTCGATCTATTGCTATGCTTTTCTATGTACGAAATGCGCCGCAGACATATGTACTGTGCCTGTTTGTATGTACATTGTGACGCGATTATATACTCAACCAACTTAGGAGCTTTGATATATCGTTCCATAAAGCACGAAGTCGTGTCTGTGACCATATAAATGACGTAAAGGTCTATTGAGTTCGCTGCTCCCGTTTCGTTCTTGTGGACTCCACTAGCAATATACTACATCGCATAAATCAACTTTATTTGTGTGCTGATGTAGCCCGTAGCAACGCATTACTTGCGGCAATAATGATAAATCATTAACGACTCATAACTGTTCGTTTCTAATCAATTGTCAACGGCCAGATAAAACGTTATGACCTGACAATTTTCCACACTCGTTTCAAGTCAATGCCCCAGCAATTTAATTTTCATATCGCTGTCATGCACGCGCTCGTGTAAAAGAGGCCGCATTATTTGCGAGCGGAAGTTATAGTAAGCGAAATGTTAAACCCAAATAGTAGACACCCCTTAACAGGGCACAAGGACGGATAAATGACAGCAATACGTCCATTCAACTTTTCGTCATGATGGTTGTTTGACAATAGCATTTTGGGTTAGTGTGAAAGGGGAAGAGGGGTTGGGGGTTATCGCATTATTTAGAATACAAGCCTCGTGGACTTTATTCGATAGTATAAGGCACGCTCAAGTATATACGAATATGTAAACGAGCACGGAATGTTGAAGCGAGCAAATACTGTAAATATCCTGTGGGGTTTAAGCCATCTCATCAAGTCAAGATCATATGCCTTAAGTGACAGTTGCAATAATTCCAAAAGGTCAGTTGGTGTAAAGGGAGTGTGGAATGTCATATTGCGTTTTAGACGCCACGTTTAAATCACCACATATCACGGTGATCGTGAACTGTTTTGTCAATATAACGGGGGATGCTAATACACAGTGTATCGGCTGATGTGTTAAAGACAACACCGGTGATATTCGCGGCGTCTGCCATGTTAAATTAGTAATGTTAAAGGCTTCACAGTTAGTATTCACAAATGCTATGCATCGTTGCCGCGCTCGGAACAAGGTAATGACCTTTAGCTCTAGCATTTCCAATATAGGGAGCATTTAAACCGGACTGCCGTTAATGTCTGTATTCCGATAAACATGACTAAGCGGCTATCAAGCTTATTCGATTACGCTTAAAGCTTCATTTTTGTGAATTGAAAAGTATATGATCTTTTCGCCACACGTTAAGCATTCTGATTGGAGGTGTAAACGCATTGTGACGCAATGTGAATGATGATAGCTGCGCACAATACGAAATAATTCCCCAGCACAAACATTATTCCAGAAGCAGTTACGGCTTAAGTTGGCAAAAGAAAAGCAAGCAGCTGTTTTATAGCTTGTCCAAAAACTTTCGTTTTTTGATCAAGTAGCTTTTAACCATACGAGTCTGCCCAGCTATGTTTGCTTATAATATGCATTAATGCTTTCAAACGTATGAGCACAGGCCGCATGACTGATATCATGGTCTATATGTTCGTTATTTGAACGGACATTCGCCATGGACCATAATCGTGACATTAATACACTGCCATGTATTCACCGGATAAATGCGTACCTATTCAGGTAAATAATGCCGTGTCTAGTTACTTTAGGTAAAGTCCTCCTTCACTATGTCAGTACAAATTACTGAAAGAATGTCATTGCTGCTTTGAAGTAATGTTCATTGTGGATAATGTTATGTTGATCAATGTATAAACATCCTCCCGCCAAGCTCTGTGTAACGAGCGATGCAGTTCATATTTAGTACGTCATATTTTCTGCGATGCGACCTAAGCGAATCTATATTGCGTTTTAATGACCATCTCTTAAAATGTTACACATTCATTTGAAGTTACACACAAGTCCTGCAATTAAGCTAAGGCTATTTTCATTCTACTTTAAACAGATTGTTTAGATATTATTATCATGTCGAAAAATAGATTGCATAAGCTAGTAGGCTGCTAATTGTAGTTGATCAGGGGCGATTACGCGTTAGTCCCTTGTTTAACCACAATCGTCGTAATAGTTATCTCGCTTACCCTCACTGCTGAGGATATACGTCAAGCAATATGTTAGGGCAGTGGCCTGTTCGTTCTTATCCACTAAAGTGCTTCTCAGTTGAATCCGAAAATAAGCACTACGCTTGGAACGGGAACGGGATAGATATCTGCGCATTGATAAATGATAGCGTTACTTTGTGAGGGTACATGGTCTTACGAACGGGTCATAGCAATTCCATAAAGCTGTGCACGGAAGTAAGTTAACTTTAGAATCATTATTTTCCATCGATGACATTTGTTAAGCTATCTTTGGCGAGCTTCAATAGCTACTATGTGGCATCTCGAAAGTGCTATTGATCGATCGTTCGATAAATCGGAATTGTAAGGTAACAACATGCGAAATGTTGGATTTCTGCTAATGATTACCTCACTAAACTGGCTTTCTTTAATGGACATGTCTCTTTATTCATATATACATTCATTGATTATTGGATATAATCACGTATATAAAGAAGCCTTGCCCCCGCCTGTGATCGTATAATGTACTGACAGTATCACGGCGACGAGCAGAATTGGACTTTGCATGTGGATGAGTTTCCGGTCTCAAATCCAGACGTTACCGGAAGTTGATCCCATGGTGAGCAAAATTAATTTGGTATCCTCCGTTACGCCAGCTTTCGTCTGCAGAAATATATCACTTTCATGGCCGGACATTGGTCAACGTCAGTAACATTTTTTAGGTTGGAGATTTTAAAACATTGTACGATTAGTGCTTACCAAGGCCACTGTTTAACGCACCGTGTAGTGAATTGCCAAGGCTGGTACGATACCGATGTCATTAACTGGTCCCACCACCGGCAGAGAGCAGCATCTCCTGCGGCTAAAATAGATCTGGCTCATCAATTTATCTATCGTCATCCAAGCACCAGAACATGGTGAGAACAAAGTGCATAGAAAGTATCTTTTCTAGTGACGTTGTTAGATTTGTTGATGAGCCTTCAGTTGGAGTGATCTAACATTCCCGTCACGTATTGCACTGTTCCCATACGTCACTTTGTTTCCTAACTACATGTTAGCATCGCGTGAGTGTTAGATGTAATTGATAATGCTATATTAATCATTCTATATATAGAAATATGTATTGTGTCACAAATAAATTACTTTTTACAAGGATTACGCAAACTGCGAATAATGTAGTAGAGAGCTCTTTGGTAACCCTTCAGTTATAATAACCGCCATATTTTAACTGCATTTGCACTGAGCGACGTATGAATTGCAAAGGTTTTAAACGCAAGCAGTTTATTGCTGGCTTCTGCGGCTACTTTCTTCTACGTTATAAATAGATATCGCAACCTCGGAACTACTTTCAGATTTTTGAGTATATCAGTATTTGAGCCCCTTGAATAGGGCGATATTCTAAGATAGGGTGTGGTTTGGGTGTGGGCTCAGAGATACATAAAACGAAACCTCAAAATATGTGATATATTTTGACCCTTATCAGTGAAATATTCATGACATGAATAGTACTTACTATTAAATATAAATGTCTATCCTGCTTTCATGCTTTACACGCGTTCTGCGTATATGTCGATCCCATTCGGATTTATGTGCCTCTTCACTTATTACCGATTCCATGTATCACTGCGGGCATTGTTCCCCTTTGGCAGCTAGAATTCACCTAACCGATCTGATGTAGTTTTAATGAGACTACTGGGATAACGTTGCTGTTTATGACTGCTTCCCTAAGCATCGGCCTCCTGTTTTTGATAGCATCGTGCAAGTAAATAGCGGAATATACTGACACGCCCTTACACCCTGTGCGTTAACATGAGCTCCAGGAATATAGTGTGAGTGGAGACAGTACGGGCAATTGAGTCAGAAGCGTCTTTCGCAACGGACCGAGCTTGTTCGAAACTGCAATTTCCCATTGCCAGAATTTCACCATTTCGTTGTAAAAATTTTGATACCGCACGTAATAGTAAATATGTTTCGGGATGCAAAATAACCTACTGGATTGTACACATTGTTCTTATAATTTTACATCATGCTTTACTAACCATGGCGCTTCGAGAAGTCTTCACTGCTGACAAGCATTAATGATAAATTGCTGCAATAACAATCCTGCCATGAATAATTGATTCACCCATTTGTTCGTTGAGTATTTCCTCTGACGGGATCGCTAAATGAAGTAAAGTGACTCTTGCTGTGATAAGACAGGTACCCTGTTACTGAGGCAGAATAGTGACTTATCGTTGCGTCCTTTCTTCATAAACCGCTAATTGCCGATGTATGTTACACCTAACTCATTTCGATATTCATGACCGTAATTTGTTATCATCAAATGGGGAAATATTGATCTACTACATAATTTGATTTACTTCTCAACATCATTGTGATTAGCCACAAATCACAATCCGTCTTTAGAAAATAACATTTATATTTTACTTTTCTAGCCTGGCTAAATGTAGACATAGCTTCATTGGCCACTAAGTTTTCCTCGCCTTGGCCGGTGCCAGCGCCCGTTGCACATTGGATCGGATCGCTGTTGGTTCCCACCATAAGGTAATGGGCGGTCATCGTTGTAAATCATTGTAAATCTTTCTCACAAATTACTTCAATATTATTATATCCGTCGTTTGGCCCTGGTATCATGTACTACTTAAGGGCTCAAAATATTCCTTGCGTGAACAAAACACAAGTAAATCTGCCATGTTTATGTCAAAGTAAAATTGAAGGAATAGTTGCATTGCCAAATATCATGTATTTGATGCCACGAGGCACAACTGCTGATGCAGTGCAAAAATATAGCATGAACGAGACAAACCAAAAATTCGGTGCATATGTGATTTAATACATGGATGCACAATCTAGTATAGAGAGCACCATGTTATCGCCCTTTTAGCTATGTAAATTGGCATGTCTGAAATGTATTATTTTCGTGACCAAGGAATCACATGGGCTCCAACCAATTACTTATATGTAAATGAGAAAATATTAATGTGCAATGTGGTCTCAATATGGATGGACTGTGTGTAACGTATATGTTGATGAGAATTGGCCTACTGAATAAAGGTGTCGGAGTAAAGAAACCTCACATAATGAATCAACATTGTCATTAAAAGAGCTGATTGAATTGCCACCCCACCTGACGTGCATGATACCAGGATGGCCGAGTGGTTAAGTCATTGGACTTAAGACCCAAAAGACGAATGTCCGCGTTGGTTCGAACCCCACTTCAGGTGATTATTGTATGGGACGAAAATGTTAACGGCAAATTATTAATCAGGCGTTCTGCGACAGGAACTTAAGCATCGACGATGTCCCAGAGGAACACAGTGGTTGAAATAATACTCACAAAGAAAAACGATATTGCTGACACAACCACAAGTTAATGCAGTCTAAATTTGTCCATACATATAACTTTATTTTCATCACTAATGATGCAAAGGAAATGTACAGATAGGTTACCAATAGCCATGTCGTTCTCCGGGGTCTATTATATCGTACATTACTACATGCAGCACTCAGAATTATACTATACGTCTTTAGTTCTATAATGCAACGGGACGCTTTTTAAAGAGATATAATGAATGAGCGGCAGCCAACTCGGCCCTGTCGTACTCTTCCCTCTTAATGATCATTGCGTTGTTCATGAATATGCTACAAACAGCGGTTGTTTGCCAACTTAAATGCTCAATAGTTTATATTGGCTGGGACGAGTCATGTATAAACCCTGAACCTGCAAATGGTAATGGTTGAGCTGAAATTCCCGCAAGAGGAAGGGTTGCGGATTTAAATGATACAGAGGCATATTAATTAGGGTTGGAACAATAGGTGATGTCGGGGTAGGGTCTAAATGTGGAGGGGTTCAGATGTAGATGTAGGTTCAGAGCGGGGAAGAGTCGGTAGTGTTTAAGCTGAACTAGACATAGGAGTTGGACTGAAAGGGGTTGGGGATGTGGCGAATGAAGTCGGCAGAAGAGTAAGCCTAGAAGGTTTTGGGGATGGGGCGACAGAAGGCTTTCTCGTAGTTGTCACAAGCATTCTTCAAGGCCACCCTTAAAGTGCCTATGACACCTAAAATATAATTTTTGAGTATAAATTGAACAAATTGATGCGGATCGAATGGTATTGGAGTTTTTGGCCTCCGATGTATAATAAAAGAGATATTAAACGTTCTTTGGAGCGAAGCGGCATTTCGTGCGTGAGCCGAGGTCAACCGGAAATGACGCAGATACGTGAACCCAGTTTCTGCAGCCCATGTCAGCTTCCATAGAAATCATGTGTCAACCGTGAATTTGCATCTTGTTTAGTCCGGATTCAGTCATGCCAAAACGCTGCGTAGCCGCGAATTATTTGAACATTTCTTCGGGAAGCGTTCGATTATTCAGTTTTCCTCGAAGGAGAAGTTGCGCGAGCAATGGATATCGCAAGTGCGGCGTACAAGGGCAGATTAGCCGGGTCCGACATAGCCCAACAGACCAAGAGTCGATCGGGTACTCCCTCAAGAGGGAGCGCAAGCTCCACTTGGTTCATAAGAGCTAGTCCGACAACCCATTCGTTTTTGTGTAGCGAGCATTTTGGACCTGAATGTACAAATGTTCCCGGAATATTCTTCCAGCTGCTATTCCTACCATATTCATGAGAGTTTGCAAGGATTCGCCACCAGTCATAAAGTCTGAGGCAGTGGAGAAAAGGGAGCACCAAAAGGTGAGCCGACATGTTGCAATTTATAAAATAAATTGTATGGTTTACCCAGCTAGATAATGACGCTGCCCCCCACCTCCAACCAACACAAGCAGTGAAAATAAGTGGTGTATAAATGTTTAGAAATCCATTCCTTTTGAAAGCATCAGCAGAATTAGTTTAACTAAGCTAATCTTCTAATAAAATAATGCAACATAGTATCCAAAATCTCTTAGATGTTTACCTTTCCATAATTTTGTTCTATAAACAAGGACTTTTTTCTGATTATCAGGCTGTGGAGACAATGTTGTTTGACTCACCTCTCAAAATTTCCTTGAAACACAAAAAAAAATCTTACAGTTAAATTGCTCTTTATGACCTTAGATACGAGCTGTGCCATGGAATTGGAAAAAAATATCACCAACAAGAGATTGTGCAAGGACATCAAGAGACTATCAAGCAATGCCCAGACCTCCTACATAGAGGCTTTCCACAGCCTTCTGAACCAGGTCGCTTCAAAAACCTATGCTTTCAGCTACCCTGGTCTGCTTTAAAGTGCCTATCGCACGAAAAATCATATCATTTTTTTCGCCAGATAACGGAAATATAACCCAGAAGTACCTATTCTGTCAATGTGTCAATTGTCAAAGTGCGCGCTTTCTGATCGAAATTCGATGAATTCGGCGTATCGAGCCGGTATGCTCATGAATAATTCACCGCCTCCGCGTGACGTCAGGTCCGGGAATGTTTTTGTTGCGAGGCGCAATCTGCACTACGATTAGCGAGAAATAGCTGCTGGAAATTTCGTTATTTCATCACTTCAGGAGAGCGACAAAGAGACATGGTATGGCACTTCGCAAACTATCGTTGCTTCGGCAGAGCAAGTTTTGTCTTACAGATTCGATCCAGAAATGAGCGAATCCGAGGTATCCGATGAGAGAAAAAAGACACTGGCGATGTCACAGCTGTGTCTGGGTCTCACGCGGGTCATCCTGCCCAGGACATAGGGCTGCTACAGAACAATGCTTGGTAAGCTATATCTGATTCTGCTTGTGCACCAGTTCATCGTATATGTGTTGGCATGTAACGAAGTTAATCCATAAATTTCACAAACAAAATATGTAAGCTCTTTTCCTAACAGTAGACTATACTACAGAGCTTTGCAGCAAATAATTCTTCCATATCAGACAGCAGACATGAGATACCACAAAGATTTTTTCAAATCAAGTGGTTGCAAGGGTTCATGTTTACAAATTGTACCATTTAAATGTAAATGCTCCTCCACACGAATTGCAAACAAACTAATTTCGGACTGCTGTTAATAAATAGAGAGCCTCTTTTATTTAAAGTAGGCCTTATCAAAGGCTGATTACAATATTTTTAAAAGTTGATGTAGATTGATTCTGAGGTAGAATATATATAGAAGAGCAAGTACCACAGCTGTTTTCTCATAGGATTGTCAGTTAGCCCATAAATGAATGTATAACTGGACTTTAGGAGGTGAAGATTATGGTATTATATTATCATCTGGTAAGTGTTATATCAGAGTTTCTATGAATGCAGAGGCTAAAACATATTTGCCATACAATATGTCATCCTTTATTACAAACATTAATATTCCCATCATTACATCATGTTACAGGTGTTTGTATGGCTACTGTCAACTAGTGGCAGAGGTAGAAGAATCTGTGTGCTATGTAGAAATTCCTTGAGTCATGACCTCAATAGAGAACAGCCCCATTCCCATTGGTTGAATAACCCAGCATCCTGGTTTCAGCCCAATCTGTTTGAACCCTTGGGCCTTGCAAGTGGGATACTTCTCTTACAGACAACAGCACAGGCACATGTCAGATAACGATTTACAAAGGTGACAATGTTTTCTATTATTTTCACATAAATCTGTACGAAGGCTAGCAGTCATTATTTACGATTTAATTATACTTATTGATACTGGTATGACAAAAAATAATTGAGCATGGTTAAATCAACAATGTCACATGGTTATTTTACAGGCGTTACAGGTATACTGCATGCAGGCAGTTTGTTCCCTGGTGCTGGGGACATCTTGGACAAAAGATAAGAGCTCCGTTACCAGCCTGCGCTGTTACAAAAATACGAGATAACTTCCCAGCACCAGACTATCAAGGATTCCTCTACCCTCCACTCACGTAGGACTTGTCGTGATACATGCAGAACCTACTCTGGTGTGCCTCAATGGCTTGTCGTGGATCTAGTCTCATTGCATCTGCACACATAGGAGGTGGTGCTTCTGTCTTGGGCAGGGTTGGCTCATAGCAAACCAGCAAGAACTCAGCCATCAGGCACTTGACATACTTTGAAACATAACAGAAATCAAGTCACAGCTTGCACACCAGACTGTTGCTTATAACCTTATAGTCATACATCCATGGTAATTGAATTTGTTGTTGTTTACATTTTATATATCAGTAAAAGTATTCGCCAAATGTTGCCTTGGTTGCTACTTCAGTGACAATATGCCCCTGCTTAAACTTGGAGTATCTTAGCTTGAAGACTTGATCCCCAGCTTCTGTTGTTGCCTATTCTCTGATATCTGTGATACAATGAACCAATTATACATGACCTACATATATTTGGCATATCAGCACATGTAAACAAAATTTAATGACTCCCAAATTTAAAAACAAACACCACCATAAAGAAGCACTGTAAAAAGCAACATATTATATCATTACAATGATACTTGTCTGGCAACCATATCATCAACTTAACAAGATAATGGACTATTTATTCAATACTAATACAACAAGAAAGTCATCAAATCTCACCCTGTGCTTCTCTATCTTGATAAAGGCAGGTCAGCTTTTCTTGTGCTGGGGTGGGAGGGGTTCACTTGCCTCACCATCCTTTCTTGATTGCTTGACAGCAGAGGCCTTCGCAAAAAGAGTAGGCACAGCAGCTTCTTTCATAACCCGCTTACATCGTGGTATCCAGCCAAGCTCTTCTCCTCAAAACATTCCTCGGTGAAATGAACCAAGCACACAAACAAGTACTTGCACGGGCCCGGCCATTTGTCTCGCGATCGCAGTATCTGGCCAATCCATTGTTTTTTCAAATGGTCCTTACCAGGAAACCTGAACAAGCTCACGCCGTCCCGACTGGTACGCGGGCAGCCCCTAACACAACAACCATTAACCATCGCGTTCAGGCGGTCACAAGATGGCTAAAACGATCCAAAATCCCCAAAAAGAGAGACGAACTCCGACAATATAAACAACGGGGAACTCCGTGCGTCTCTGAGAACGGCCTCCTTTACCTGACGTCACACGCATGGTTGACCTAGATAATGGCTGCCGCAAGGTTTTGTCGGGCGCGCTAATTTGAACTGACGTTTTATCAAATTTTGGCCTTAATTGATCAGATGCGACGGTTATTGGACCGTTTTGAGTTTATTGATCACATTATGAATTGATTTCAGCCAAGTACCTATAACCGTGCGATAGGCACTTTAACTGTAAACCTTTTAACTATGCTTAGCAATTAGATTTTACCCTTCATTCAAATGTAGGATTATTTTTTTAGTTCTATGGGACAAGGTTTACCTGAGAGTGGATCCATAAACAAAAAAAAAAGTGGACTAAACCAGCTGTTTAATTTCATGAAGTATCTTTCCTCACGTCATTTATTCTAGTCATGGATGAAGTTATTTTATTGCTGAATCCAACTTTTCACAAATCATCCGATGAATCAAACATGAAAAGCACAAACTTATCCTATTTCAAAATGATAGAAAGGTTCATTAATGATTTCAGATCTATCATTGCAACTATGTATTTCAATGAAAATGCTGTACGACAACAAAGAATAACAGCCCAGGGTGAGGACTTGTACAGCCTCCACTACCCCAAACACAAGGGAGGAGGTCATACAGTGAGGAAAGTGCTGAATAACCCAACTTACGGTAGGGATTGTTTCTAAATTTCACATTTATATGGAAATTATAATCTGTACTCTCAAATGAACAACTAACACATATATACAATACAGGCTATGTAGAAGATCTTTTGGCAACGACAGTCAGCATAAGCAAGGCCAGTGATATAAATGATGAGGAGATGGAAGCACTGGAGATCCCATCCAATCTGAACTCCACCTTCGAGATCCCAGAAAAGCACCAAGCAGTCAATCAGTTCTGCTCACGCTTCTCTGAGTGCTAGTTTCATCTGAATATCCCACATAGTTTTTTGTCTGCTGTGGAAGTGTGTTTCGGATAATTTATGTCACACAGGATAGTATAGGGATACGATTGTTCTTTCCAAGATAGTGGTAGCATTTTCGGATGAACTGCCTATATCCAGTGTAACGCTTCCAGCTGTAACACACAACCATACACAAACCCTTAAACATCTTTACAATGCTGAATAAATATTATATTTTAACCAAAACATAGATTTGGTGATCGAGTCTTAAAAATAATGTTATCCTGGTATAAACTGCATTGATAATTCAGTCTGAATTGAAAACGTCATTCATTTGATTAAAAATGACCCAGTAGTTTGGGGAAGTTTTTGTAACATAAATTTATAATTTGGTGTTTATTGTCTGTCAATACTTACTTGTTTCCCTTGCAGGTTTGATAGTTTTATCGGGATGACATAAATTTTGAAAAAAAAGTATTTTAAGCATGACAGCAGAAAAAATATTTTTCGCGATGTTCGTTGGCGATTAAAACCACATTGAATACCACCAAGAAATACAAAAACGGTATCAAACAAAAAGGTATTCTTCTTTTGTAATATAAAATCAAAGGGAAAGATTTCGTGCAGTGATAACAATTCCAATCAGACTCACCAGTCAACGTTTTGAAGACGGTTCATGTCCGGATTATCGCACCTTGGAACACGAGAATCAGTCCAGTCACTGTCAGATTCGCTGGCGCTGTTTTCGGACAGATATGGTTCCAATCTGTACGGCACAATACCAGATACATCCTTCTGGATTTGAATTCTCAAACATTTGAGGCTCTTCAACCCAAAATTTTATCGCCAAATCGTCCAACTCAAATACATCGCTCTCCGAAACTTCTACATTCGCCGTTGTTTACAGTGAAAACTGCGGACCTGTCAGTGACGAGTTCACTAAGTGACGTCACGGGGTGCTGGGCCTAAAATTTGGAAAATGGCGACGGGTGCCGAAAAATTGACTTAATAGTTCAATTTACGTTAGGTTCGGGTGACAAAAACAGAGTAATTGCAACTTTGTCTTTCATTCGGTTCCATAAAAATTATCATGGAAATTTGGTGTCATAGGCACTTTAAGCTCGCATTACGACGTTTAGCGTCGTTAAGCAATTTGGGTGTCTCGATGCATTCATTGTTTATTATTGCCATGATACATTCCATTTTGCGCAGTTATAATTGAAACCAAACAGATATCAATGGAAATCTTACATACTGTGCTCCCCGGAATCGAATGAATTCTCCAGAATGTGTAGTATCGTGATGTGTGGTGTAGGGATGTACACGATACGCACTCGTGATAACGAAGTGAGACTCGAACTCCAGACGCAGGGTTACGAAAATACTTGGTTAAACTTTCTTGAACTCTTGCATTGAAGATGGAAATTTGCCTGAATGCTGGGGACCCTTCAACGACTTAGCACGCTATCCCTATTCTCATGAGACTTTTTATTTAGCTTGGTTAATGAGGGTTGGCTATAGGATATGGGTTATGCACGAGGAGAGGGGGGAGATAGCAGGTGACACAAAGGTCCCTAGCGTATCTGGGAAGCTGGGGAGTTTACTTAGTACAAGATATGGGGGATTACTACATCAAACTCATGACTGAAAGGGTACGTTATGATGATGGCTTAGTTTGTCGTCAATTTGGCAATCAACATACCGATCCGAATTTAATTAGCAACTTGCTCTCACAATAACCAATAGGAGCTAACTCCATATTACGGGCAGGCTAAGGCTAAACGGTATAACGCACTGAACAAAAATGCTAATACAAAGCAAACATGGGTCATGAGGTAAAACACACTGTCATGTAAGTAGCAATTTGCTTCACCCTAAATTTTGATCTTTCCCGGCTAGAATTCTACAAGGACAGTTACACGGCTTAATTAACACAGTGAATCAGGTACACCATAACACATTCGCTAGTCCAAGGTCGTACTGCCACTTTTGTAATGCAATAGCACAAATCAAATCGAATGACCCTAACTAGATGCAGACGGCTATTATGAATTTCCGCACTGTTTGATTTCCCCGGTAAAAAAGTTATTAATATTTAAGTCATGATGGCAGTATGCTTAGCTCTCACGAGTTACATTGTAGCGAATGGATGCGCTACAAATGTTGGAATGAGATGAGCGGAATGTGGAAATCAAGTTTCAATCCGTGAGTCGATGTTAACAGGCTGCTACAATGTGAGTGACATTCAGATCATAATGATCGATTCAGCAAGGTAAGCAGTAAATGACTGGCACCATGGGCTGCGCGAGTTGCGCTAATTGGAACGGACCGACCTGAGCCGCGTCTTCATAAACAATAGGATGCAGGTCCATTCGTCAGACATAAACGGCAGAGCTATAAACGTACACTGAAATGATGTATTTTGTATTCCTATCCGGAAATACCAACATTGACATTATATTGCATAACCGTAACATGGATCTAGGGATGGATGCCAAATACATGTGCTGCAATTAATGTGTACTCCACGTACTGGTGTAGCATAACAATTCAGCTGATTCTTCCTTGGTGCTGATAATGCAAAGAAATACGCTTTATTAATCAGACAAATTTGACGTCTGTGCTGAAGGCACATCGCCTACTGTATTAGTTGGAATTATTGATACAAAGATATGTTATAGATATGTAATAACAGAACCAAGTGCACTATAAAAGCTGCCTACTATCTTCCCACAAAAGTGTCGGAAATATGCTTAGAGGGACCGGATGCTGAATAAGGGTTGGCTTACAAACATCATACATTGCGTCATAATACAGACATTTGAATGCGCACGTTGCTGACCCCAAAAGCTAATACAACTAATGCCAACGAGGAAAATCACTTCATAGTTTTCGCAAGAGCAATTTTGCATCTACAAATTAATAAATTGGAAATTAAACAGCCACTCTTAACCATTAAACTATACGCAGGTGGGGTACAATAAATAAACCATAACTGAAATGTCATCGATGAATTCGCCAGAAAGGCCATTGTGAGGCTTAGGCATTCCTTATGGCTCACTGAAGAATGCAATGAATTCGAGACAACAAAGGGACCCCGTGGAACAACGAGTACTAAATATATGCAGACCATTGTTTATGCGCCATTACCGTATTTGGAAACAGCAATAAACGTCACAAGGTTTCTGATTTGCAGGTGTAGTCTCCATTGTTGCATAACTGGGGCAAACTTGGGATCCCATTCATAGAAAAATCACTGGTAAAGATGTATATGAATAAATCTTTCTGCACATTTTGTATACCTTTCATATTGCCAGTATATCGCGTATGAAGGGAACGAGCATATACATGGTATCAACAAATAGTTATATCATTATCGTCAGGGCCTGCTATATCAATGTGAATAAATAGCTATCATATCAGCATTATATTTTCCTATCAAGTCATAAGTCCGCAAATATTAACAAATATCGCGGTGTCATCTTCAAATGCGATCCATCACTGCCAATAACAGTCTCATATCTCCGTGGAAATCATTCCTAAACGGTCTCATGAATATCAATCGTGTTTGTGTGGCGGAATATTTCTACATTTTTATACTAGTCATTGTACGAACAGTCATTTCCTCATCGAAAACTATTACCGCATATCTATCACAACCGTAAGCACGAGCGGACCAATAATCAAATGTTTGTCAAAAAAAGATATAATTACGTGTGAAGACTACATTGACAACAAACATTGATTATCGGCCACTAACCACGATACCAAAACGACGGTCGTCGATTCCACTATTTTTGAGTTCGTTAACCGTTCGTGTGATACACGTGTATAACTCATATTTATCCCGAAGTGTTGAGTTTTCCTATGTTTAACACGGATCTTTACCCGCTATGACTTATGTGCATCTGCTCAAATTCTTCATCCGGCGTCCAATCGACTTTGCTTTGGTCATTTCTTGTCACGGAACCAACCTATCGAAGAATACACGTCAGCGATGTTAAATCACTTGCCAGTTTCATGGGACTTCTGGGAATGCTGAATTTCTACATGTAGTCCAAAGGTTAGTCAACTGATAGAATATAAGCAACATTAAATCATGTTTTCTTGCATGTAATATACCCCGGCAACATTGATTATCTCTCGATTCAGCGCATTTTACAAATAGCTGGTTATTCCCGTCTGTACATCCTAACTACAATATCCCCTTGCGTAAAGCCAGTCAAAAACCAATAGTAGGTCCGGTACATTATGTGACATGTAATGCTCTTTTGCGGGGTCGGAGGCGGTGGTTATGATCGGCGGCTTGCAGGTTTGATTTTCATCATGTATCAACCAGGCGAAACCTACATTAAGATGGAATTGCCCGATGACATTTCGTGCAAATAAAATAGGCCACGACAACAATGAGGTAATCATGCTGTCTATATTGTACTCAGACTGTCCCCATGCGGTAACTAGCGCGGCAGTCATTCCTTTTATTAAAAACAAAAGGCCTAATGAACCCCAACAGTTCCTTAGACTGTAACCGATGTCTCAGAACATCCAAACTTTGGATAATTCTCACGCTATGTCGCCCAAAAAATTGCTTCATTAACTTTATCTGCCTCTACTGTCATAATTTATCTAAATAATCTCAATTGATGATTCTAAATTATCCCACTAGATAATATACCAGGAATCAAGGGGTAATCTATATTTGAGGCTATCCCTTATATGATGATAGTAGATAAAGATCCTAATAATATTACGCTGTGATAACATTTGAATTTAAATCAATCCCTATGAATATAATGTCAAGATTCCAGGGATCATTTGTACGGGTACATATGCAATTGAATATCACAAAACAACTGAAACTCAGCCATACTAAATAAATAATTGCAACTTAGTGTGGAATAATTAATTAGATATGTTGTTCCACCACCTCATTTAGTACGCTGTATTTGTCAATCGTAGGTTTCTTTGATACACATCAATAATTCTTACCTTTAATCAGCCGCCACTGAGCAGGCATTTTCAGAGTCAGACACAAATCGACAGCTATTTTGTACCGAGTATCAACTGATCAATATATCTGTTTTCCATATTCCAGTGAGGGGATGTCATTTACAGACACATAAAAGTGACGTTACGTTTATGATGGTATTGGTCTCAGGCACTTAAGCACCGGTCTCAGAACCGTGTCAATCTCCGCCTGTAAGATAGCATATGTCAAACACGTGAGTACCTTTGTAATCCACAGATGCGATAGCGACCTGTCAAATATATACTGGAACACATCATACAAAAAAAGTACGTAATGTTATGATTTATTCTGTGGAGCATTCATTCGCTAGCCGGCATTAACATCCGTTATTGAACCAAGCATAGTTACGAAATGTAATCTATGAGCTTACATAAAAGCACAACGGTTTTTTTTATGATAACAATCAGCCACCAATATGCTAACCAAGTCAATACATACCTAATCGCCCCATTAATGATTAAGCTACGGCGTACATCCATTTAAGCTCCTCTTTTAAGGTAAGAGTTGCATCCAGTTCACACTTTGTTTCGTGCAATGTTTTTTGCATTCGTGCGTGTCAATAGCAGACATGGAAAATCGATAATGATCAACGTGGCATATAATACAGGGTGTTTGATGAACGCCAGAACGCGCACATACAATACAAGAATCATCTGCTGTTGTATTATGGCCGGTAAATATTTTTCGAAAGTATTTAACACCATTCAAATTACAAGCATTCTCCCGTCCATCCTCACATTGAGGAACAACGCGGCTTTCAAGAGACCTACATCGCAGTAAGGCATTGACAGTCACGAATTGCCAGCTGTTTAATGACACATATATATACAAGCAACCATTAATTTCATGGGGAAAAGTATTTCTGGGTTAATGTTGCGATTTATAATTATCCTTGTTTATATTTTGTAATTTTAAAGATGCAAACGAAATGCATTATGGACAATTGTGGATGTTAGCGGATTTTGAAATGCTACATTTGAGCTTACCATGACTCAACTCTTGATATACATTCCTAAAACGATATTGATTCCATTTTTTGCTAATGCACCATCGTTTGCTAAGTGGCGAAAATCGAATTTTTAATACTGACACGCACGAATGCAAAAAGCATTGCACGAAACAAAGATGTAGATGCTGGATAACATATAATCAACGCCCGGTCAACACTAACATTGCCTGAACATAACGCGTTTTATATTCAGCGGCTACGGGAAACACATGGCCACAATCCCGGTCAATAGAGTCAGATTAAATCATAGTCAAAACATCGGCGGGACCCAACAGGGACAGTGTGTTGACGGCCCAATCAAACAGATGATGGAAGTGAATAAATGTGATGGCTCAAAAGGTGAGCTCTACAGTTGTTGCAATGGATATTTCAGGCAAGTGCTCAATCAAAAACGTTGTTTTGGAACCAGCACAAATTGTACCAGCGATACAATAAGCCGGCTCTGTATCACATACCTGGCATCATTAGAGCGGAACCAGTAAAACAGTGGCGGGAATTCAAGGCATGTTAATTAGTGCGTCGGTAGTATTCGGCTACATTTACAGTGCTGCAACTTAATGGGGCATCTTCCTCAATAACTGGTTCTCTTGCTTTCTGCGATGCAGCAGAATGCCCCATCCTAAAGTTGAATTACGAAACGACTAATCCACTTATAGTGAAACCAAACAAAGACTCTACTTACATTAGAGGAATATCTAAAACGTCTTAGGCACGAATACCGCAGAATATGATGTCTAAAACAGTTTTAACAGGCTTAGCAACATGGAATGTAGCGTGTTAGCCCTCTGCCATTAGTGGACATAATGTAGCAACAGCTGTATCATTTATTGTCGGCAGAATGTATGCATTATAGCGAGTGAACACCAGCGTTACTTTATATCAGTATTTGTTAGGCCTTAGTTTTCCTGTTTCAGACAACTGTACATTTGGTGTCGCCAGTTTTGGTGTACCTCATCCCCGGTCTTCTTTAGATTAGCCATTCACTGTTATGGCAACGACTGCTTGACAGCTCAAAGCCACCATGTCTGCTTTAAACTGATCGATAGCGAATTTCCAAAACAGGAACACACTACTGTAGTGACACGGGTATGAACGACACAATGATACCATGCTAGGAACGTAGATCTACCGTACTGACACAACTCGTCTGTGCAGTCAAGCGACATGTTTACGACACGAGTATGTGGAGTTATTTGTTTCCAGCCGCTGGCTTATCTCTTCATATTAATACTACCAATAGGTTCATTATTGTAATAACATGTTGAATATTCATTGGACACGCACCACTGAATTGGCTAAGACGATACAGTAAATTCATAAGCTGTCAGCTAAACAATTCTGAACCAAAATATGCCAATTTGCATCACATATATTATTCCGAAGAGGCTACGTGCAGAACATGCTGTAAGCGGGCTTTTGCGAGGGCAGATATATGACCCTATTTGTTACAGAAACTACAAAGGTAATAATATTCGGAAACTATCCAAGTGCGTGCTAGTGAAACGTGTCTTCATTTATTTGACACCCAGCCATATCAATGAGATCACGCATAATGGATTTTATTTCAAGAGGAAATCGTGCATATATTCCATAATCAGCGGAAAAAGATGCTTGGCGCCAATTTTCAGATCGTGAAAAGGTATCCACACCTAGAGTCAAGCCCATCGAGCTATCTGTCATGCAAGATAATGGGGTAATTCAAATGCTGTTCCAGTCGAGCTATATTCGGCAGAGCAATAACTCAAATGTGATACTGACCGACGTAAACATTTAAGATATTGTGATTCGTTAGTAAACCGTCACGCCTTCGGGCAATCGATTTATCCGTCTAATGGCATCCTGCTAAACGGATATTTGAATACAAACTATTCAAATATTATGATATTATGCATCAATTCATCACTACAAGTTGACTGTGGCAACATTACCTGTTATTTATCTGCCCATGTCATCGTAAAGCAATACAGCTACTAATATCCATGAGTTGATGTCCATATCAACTCGACAACAACCAAAACATGCTGCAGCATTCATTGACTGATCGCTAGAATTATTGCCTAATATTGTCAGATGGGGCAAGTTCGTCAATAAGCACACGATGGTTCGGAAAACATAGGGCTCGTGCCTTCACATTATAATTCACCAGGATGACTGTAATATAACAGTTTTTCGCGTATATACCACTAACCCCACCTTTATGGAGCTTTTGCTTACCTTTATAAGCAATGATAGCAATCGAAATCACAACTATTGTCTGAAGCAATGATGTGAGCCGCTACATGCGATTACACACTACAACACACATATATTAGATTAGCCAGGATCGCATCGCAAGGTGACATGTGCGTCATTGGAGCATGATGCATGGACGTTCAATGCTATGCTTGGCTGGTTGTAGTTGCAGCCTCGTAATATTACATGATTCAAGCACAATGACCCTGCGGGTTATACGGAGACCTGGCAATGACAACATGTGACCTGCTTAATGTGCACTGATCGCCAAGGAATGTCGTGATAAAGCTAAATTTGAAACCGTCGACCTGTCTATCTTTACCAGCTTTGTCAGTTTGAACTACCATTTCTATGCGTTCAACCACATGCTGCTAGGATTGGTAGTGATGTGCTTATGCCATTGCTTAGTGTCATTAGATGAAAGAATAGCAGATGCAAGATCAGATGTGATGTGTTCTTAAATATGACGAGCTTCTTTGGTATGTAATTACGTGCGCCATTGCACGCGTAGGCAACACAAGCAACATTTTCTTATTTTTTCTTGTGACACCGTGATCTGCTTTAATGATTTGTTCAGTTTTTAATTACTTCAGTAAAGATGGTAATTACGACGAATCGCCAAACAACGCTACCTCGTCTGATTTGATACATTTTGTGATGTTTTTCGAAGATTTATCATTGATATAAATCATTATTAACGCAGGTGCCCATTTATTGCAGATTGTCAAAGTGTTAATCTCCTTCTCTGCTGTCAGGAAACAAATAGTTTATTCCCTTTTCCTACCAAATTAAAAACAAAACACCCTTATTCCATACACAGCCCGATTGTCATCACCGTTTCTGTGATGACAAAACAGCGAGTTAGATTAAATAACTACCTGGAGTTAATCAATTCCATAAGATAGGTCACCGTCAGAGAATCAAAGACTTGTCCCGACTACCAGTTAATTCCTCACCTGCCTGGAATCTCACCACCCCCACCACTATTTCCCTTGCTAGTAGAAATAGCATGTAGAATTTAGAGCTCGAGGTTATGAGAAAAGCTTAGTTATGCCCGGATCATATTTGCTTATGCTCTCCAGGCACTCTTCTATGTTGCACCTTTAAGTCTAGTACTCAATCATTTTATGATACATGATGTAATGATTATATAATATACTATGTAATTATTGAGTACTAGACTTACTTGTGCAACTACAGTCAATCTATTGGTTGAAGCTGTAGATATAGCGGCCGATCGTAGGTGCAACCGTTGGATTGCTTGTGTCCAGCGACCAATATAGAGCTTGGTTCGAACACAGTCAGTTAGAGCCAGTTACAATCCTTGACTGAGTTATCGCATCTGATAAACAATTAATACAGTACACAAAAGAGCAACACCCAGGATACAACACAAGCCGTTTAGGCCAAAGTTTAAAGGTTTGACCCCAAAAAATTGCAGGAAAAGCGTTGTTTTTTTGGTCTTTTGTGTTCAATAGCTTGTACCTTAAGCGCTCCTAAAAGTGTACCAATTTGAGCGACCGGACAGTGGTGAATTTGATTGATGAAATGCAATATTCCGCCACTGAATTCATGAAGTAAGCAAACTTTTTAAGGGTTGGTTTTTACATAACAAATCCATTGAGAATCAAAGAAGTGTAACATATTTGTGATGGTTTGAAATCAAAGAAGTTACTTTAGTTGTTTTCTTCAACTTCTTTGATTCACCTGGATGTCCGAGCTGTACTGCAATGAGAATCCCGTACAACATACACGTGCTTGATCACGTACATGTACATCGCCAGGGATAGCTCATTAAGCTATTGTGGAGTCACATGCTTGTCAAAGTAATAGTTTCTGTTGAGCTTTTGAAGCTTACCATTGTGGCCTTTATTGTCCTCTGAACCTATTGAAGGTCCTTTGTAGTTTGTTCGACATGTCCGAAGCATGGTGCGGAATTGTCTTCACGTGTAGCATCTGCGTCTATTAAGAGGGCACTATTATGTGACCAAAGGACTTAGAGTCTGTAATTCAAGAGAGCCATACTCGGATCCTCTCCTCCTGCTTAAAATAATTCAGCACTACAGACGTTTTATGGTCCTAATGGATCCTTACAGCCGATTCTGGAGCCGCTTTCTGGTCAGTCATAACAGGTAACAAAATGTTGTTGACACCCCAAAAATTCTTTTTTGGGTCTTTGTTGTCATCAATTAGCTGTACTTAAACTAAAAGTTTTTTGCGATTCCGGAAATGTTGAAATTTGCTGCCTGAATTATGCAATGTTCACAATAAAGAAACAAAACATCTGCCATACCATCTCCATGCGAATTGATGACTTCGCAACCCCTCTGTTAGCATCAGTCATTTCCCCAAGAGTTTTTTTGTACATGTTGTTGCTTGATGAGGATTGGATTAGTTTCTGTTTATTAGAGTCCCTTGATAAGAAATTCTCCATTCTGCCAGAGGAAAAGGGTATTTATTTCAAAAGACACAAGCGGGTGTGATTTCGTTTGTCGTCTCTGATGTTCATTGTCCTTGATGCTAGGCTCTTCACTGCATCCGTCAAAAACTACTGTGGCTTGTCCATACTTGGAAAGGGTGAGATTGGCTTGCTCCTCGGCAATTTCCTCGTAGGTCATCCCTTTTTTCCAAGACAGACGGTGAAGTAAGGAGCCTCCATCAAGCACAAAATGTTCGGAATTTGGCGTCGAATCTGTTAGAACGGCCTTGCTGGAGCTGGAGGATTCATTTGCGTAATCCCGTAGAGCATCAGCCAACTGTGGCTTGTCAGCCTTCCGAAACACATGTTTTGCCGCGAATAGGGCAGGAGGATATGGACTAAGTTCGTAGTCCATGATATCCAGCTTGTGAAACTACAAGACATCTCTGGAACAGGAGTTCAGAATTTATCATTTGTTCGGTATTCACTTTCACTGACGATGAGTCACCAAGAGTCTTAGCTTTGTCCTTTCGTTTAAAGAAATAAGTGAATATTGGCTGCCCAACCATTTTTTGTACTATGGCCTTACCGACAGCTCCATTTTCATGTACATTGACATCTGCGTTGGCCACTACACCAGTCACAACAATTCTTAATGAAGAATCCTCAGCAAATGGATTGCAGTCAACTAATGTTTGCATCAGTTTAGTACTGTCCGCATGATCACGTTGCATCCTTGGCACTGTGGCGTCTTTGTGCTGTTCACTTGAGGTAAATGATTGTTTAGAGAACTCTTGCATCGCAAGGTTGTACGCAGATGACACGGATGATGACAGTGTCCAGATGGTCTTTAGTTCCTCTGTCATGCCACTTCCTCTGGTTAGACCACCGCTACTTTGAAGGGAACGCATGAGAGTCTGTTCAATAGTTAGATCCGATCCCAATCCTGCCCAGAACTGGTCTGTCCTCCTAATAACATGTAGGCCGTTTTCAAATTTTGTAACAATGTCTGGATGCTTGTGGCCTAGTTCATTCATGCACTGTAGGTAGAGGTATGTAGACTTAACATAATTGAAATGTCCAGCAGCTGCGAATATCGGAATGCAATCAGACACTGCACTGAGATGCATTCTCCAGTCACCTAAGCGATCAACCGAGACAGTCCTTAGTAAGAGCATGAATATAATGAAATCATATAAAACACAAGAGTGTGCAACCACAAGTGGGCACAGCTTATTCGAAGATGATGGACCCTTCCCTTCCGATTAATCCCATATACAGGGACGGTATATATTTTCATGGGTAGAACCCTTTAAACACGTGATAGCACTGAAACAAATTATCTACAATTTACACTGCTTTTGAAATGAGCAGCTTCCAATAGCAGGCTTCTGGCAATTTTGAATATTCCTAGCTTTGTCTTCCCATATAATGTAGCCATGCCATTGAACCACATGGTTTCACTTTCATTATTACTAATCTATCTACTCAGGCCTGAAATGGGCCTATTTTAATCTTGTTTCACCTACCTTCAGGGTCAAGAGATGCAGAAGATAATTAGTAATATCAGAGTTGTCTACAAGATTAGTTTGTTTTTGTTGATTTCAGGAATATTGTGTTAACAAGAGATAATGAAATACTGAGTTGCTTTTGTTTTGATCTTAAGTCTTTGATGAAAGGATAGATGGCAGCACTGTAATCATATGGAGAGCTAATTAGTACAAAATTACATTGAAAATCAATATTTACCTGTATCCTTATCCTTGTTAGTCATTATTATAAGGGCTTGTATGCTGGCAGTAACAACCAAATGCCAATTAGAAATGTGATTGCTTTAGATAACATGGGCCGGGATGGAGGGGGAGTGGCCTCATTGGAGGTTGGTGGGGTGGGGTGGGGGTCAGCTAGGATTACTCCTAACGAACAGGGCACCTTCATCAGAACTCTGTCTCAATGACACTGAGCTGAAATGGAAAAAAAAAACAACTCCTAAAGCATGCTTACAACAGCGTTTTCGTGTGAGAAATATCAAATCATGAACCAAGGAGACATTTCCAACAAATACCAAACAGGGGTAAAAATCCTGAAATTGACCAAGATTTACCCTCCAATTTTAGGGAACCTTTGCTATCTTTATGTTCAGATGTTGCAATTCCTTAATTAATTGGGAAATATAACGTTTCCCTAATATGTACCCAAAATAACAGTTTTGGGGTAGGGGTGCCCCTATTGCACCCCCATCGGGATGTCACACATGAAAGAAACCAGTTTCAGGTGAAAGGTTGACCTCAAAAACATTAGAAAACATACTTACATAATCAGTTTTGGGTGAAAAATGGCCGAGTTATGGACAGCCAAAAATATTCAAGGATTTTAACAAATTTGGCGGCCATCTTGGAAATTGCCTAATTAACCCACTTTCCGGTCATCCGAGTTCGGTAAACTTTTAGTATGTTAATTTACAGAAGTTCAGGAACCAAAAACAACCAAGAAACGTTTTCTTGCAATTTTTTGGGGGTTGACCCCTTTTTTTCCATATATTGACCCGACTAGTTGCTCTGAGGATATATTGGACTGCTGGTGTTATGCTGAATGCTATAACTGATACACATTTGTCTGTACATGTCACTGCTGCACTGAGGTCCATTATCGGACACTATGACCTTTAGAATACCATATTCAGCAATTACTGCTTTTGTATGGCCTACTACACAATGTGCCTGCAGCGATTGTAGTTTCCTAACAATCGGGAAATGTGAACAATAATCGAATATTATTAGGAAATAGTCTTCCTTGAACTTAAATATGTCTGTCCCAAACTTCTGCCATGGGTACTGTGGCACATCGTGAGGCATGAGGGGCTCACTTTGCTGCTTGTTCTGGTGCTTCTGACATGTAATGCACATTAACACTATGTTCTTAATGTCACAGGTAATCCTGGTCCAATACACGGACTACACCCATATGTCCTTGATGAATGGTGGATAACATTCCCTTTCTGAGGGATTCTGGTATGACCAGTCAATTGCACTTGTAAATCAAGCCATCTTCCACACACATATCCTCACGAACCAACCAGTAATCCAATAATTCGTGTTCACAGTCTGACTTTTGACTTGGCCATACTTCGTAGATAGTTGCCTTTAGCAATCCCATTGCAGGGTCTTGTTCTGTCATCTCTCTGATCCTGTTCAGAGTGACTGGTGATCCGTTGACACTTTTTGTGATATAGTGCACTGCAATCTCAGGAATATCCTCTGACCCACAGTTTTGTGCGGAGGACTGACTCTGGATAGCACGTCCGCTACTACGTTGGATTTTCTAGGAATGTACCATACGCTGAAGACGTGGACTACACTGACTGATACTTTTCTTGCATATGGTTTCCAACGGCTTGTGGTCTGTTTGTAGCTGAACTTTCTTGGCATACACATAGTAATTGAACCTCTCAAGGCTCCACACAAAAGTTAAAAGTTATCTCTCTATGTTAGAGTACCGTTGTTCTGTGTCAGTGAGGTATCTTGATGTGTAACACACAGGATGCCCATCCTACATAAGCACTGCACCTAATCCACGACTGCTTGCATCACACTTATTGCAATTGGGCTTCTTTGGATCATAGTAACTGAGCACTGGCATTTTTGTTATTTATTGTTTCACTGTATCAAATGCCATCTGATGTTCGGGATACCACCTGAATGTGGCATGGTTCTATTGCATTTCTCTCAATGCACCGGAGGCTGTAGCTAGACCAGGTCGATATCTGTTGAGATAGTTAATCATTCAGAGGAATGATTGAAGCTCCTCCTTGGACTCGGGTGGTTTTATATTCACAATGTCATCAATCTTGTCTGATGCTGGCTTCAGCCCATCTTCAGTCCATATGTGACCAAAGAACATGGTCTCTTTGACTTTCAGCTGAAGCTTGTCAGGGTTGAACTTCACACCTTTCTCTCGAGGCCTCTCAAGTATTCTGATTATACTTGCGTCATGTTCCTGCTCACTTTTGCCATAGACGAACGTGTCATCGGCAATACCTGTGCTCCCTACGAGATCACCGAACACTTCATCCATTTTTCTTTGGAACACATCCTGACTCACAACAATCCCAAACGGCAGACGGTTGAACTTGAAACGGCCGAACAGGGTTGCGAATGTTGTGAGAAGCGAACTATCTTCATCTTGTTCGACCATCCAGTATCCCGACCTTGCATCGAGAACTGAGAAATGCGTGGCTCCTGCCACCTTTGGCAATATGTCATCAATTGTTCTGGTGTAATAGTGTTCACGTTTAATGTTCTTGTTGAGATCACGGGGATCCAGGCATATACGTAAGCCTTTACCTTCCCCTTTCTCGACAATGACATATGAGCTGACCCACTCAGTTGGCTGTCTCACTAGCGATATGTTACCCATATCCTCCATCCGCTTTAATTCCTTCTAGAATTCATCCTGCAGATGAACACTCACTGATCTTAGTGGATTTACAACCGGCTCCACATGTCTTGTGTAAATGTGACTCTTAACTTTTTTTGCTGTTAGGATGCTTCATTTTAAGGGATTGTCTTGAAGTCAAAACAAATAAAAAGACATTTACCACCGGTGTTCATTCCTTTTCACTCCAGACGTTAATCTCTGTGTCGTCTCGTCTTACCTCGTAACTCGACTGTCTATTTCCTCGGGTTCATTTTGGTTTAACTTTTATTCGAGTGTTTTTTCCCAAGCCGAAAACACTACAAAGACCCGCACAACAGAGTCTTTCAGTCGATATATAGGTTGTGGCTCGTTGAATATTGAAGAGAGTAGCTTGGAGAAAATCAACGATAGCGAGTTTCATTGTGTTCACCCAGTGAATTTCCTGACATGGGCCAGGTATTCGGCGGTATAACGAGCAATGGAAACAAATGGCTCGGTGTTCCACATCAAGGACAGAGTATGTATTTATATAACGCAGCGATTGTCTAATAAAGGCATAACGCATATTAGCTTCTGGAACGCCGTGCAGGCTCTGAGTTCGTCTATTATAAATAAAATTTGGATGAAAATTATTTGGTGGTAAAAAAATCCGTGATGTATTCTTACAACTTAGTTGTTGCACTGCAAATGGTATTGATTGGAGCCACACTGATTCAACCTAGTTTGAAGCCTTTCTTTATTATCAAAAAAAAATAAACAAATAGGTTAGTTTGATGATCTGAATGATGTTTGATTATAATTTGATCTGGGTGCAGAAGATCAAACATGATACATTTACTCCTCTAGTTGTTAGGGAATATAACTGGTTTAATCCTTCCTGGTTCCTTGTGTTTGATAGCCCTGTGCAGTAGCTATGTAAAACCTGGAGAGGACCCCAAGGGGATACCAAATAGTGAATGGAAGGAGCGTTTGTCTCGCGACCAATTCTATGTGTGCAGGAAGAAAGGCACAGAATCAGTATGCAATATAGCGTTAATATTTTCTATTTTTGTGTTGATGGGTTCTTTGACACTAACTTTTCCAGGCAAATGAAAGAGGGGTATGCAATGTGAGGGAGTAAATAGCCATATTCTTGAGGTGATAACATGTTAAGAAGACTGTCATATCGTTCTAAGGGTGTCGTGTAAATAAACCTTTCGTAATCAGTGTTTTTGTATGTATATTTAATTGGTTTTATAATAAGTATGAAGCATCATTAACATCAATCGAAAAGTTGACAACTGATCTCCCCTTGGAAGTACATGATCCTAATGTCGAACTAATGTGGTTGTAAAAAATGTTCATCCATTTTGCTCTGACTACAGCCCTTCACTGGTCGTTATGCAAACCATCATGAAAATGGAACCTACATCTGTGTATGTTGTGGAGCAAATTTATTCAGGTGAGAACTTGATTTTCACAATATCATTTTCTAATACACTTAAAGCATTCCTGTAATTTTTTTTGGAAAGAAATCGTTAAATTAAGTCTGTATTTTGTTGTATTTCTAATGCCCAGTTTTATTGTAAGTGTTGTTGTCTATTTGTTCAGTTCTAGCGCAAAATATGAATCTGGGTCAGGTTGGCCATTTTTCAATGATGTTCTGAGAGCTGATAATGGCGGCAATGTACAAGAACATGTGGATAAAACATTTGGTATGACACGCGTTGAAGTCGCATGTAAAGAGGTGTGTGGAATTATTCCTCAAGATATGTAGTGATGTACATAATTTGTATGAATATATATATATATATATATATATATATATATATATATATATATATATATATATATATATATATGTGTATATGTATATATATATATATATATATATATATATATATATATATATATATATATAATTGTCACATTGTGTGGTATTATACTTGTTCTGTGTACAGTGCAACTCACATTTGGGACAACGATGGGCCAACACCAACAGGCTTACGTTACTTCATCAACAGTGAATCACTTGGATTCGAAACATCCAATTGAAGCCTACCAATAACCCGACACTATGTATCAACACACATTTGTGTTTTGGGTATATGCATTGCAGTTTTGCAGTTATACTGATTACATGGATTTGTTTTACGTATTGACTGCATTCTATTCATATGAGTGATATTTATGGATATTAATGGATTTTTGTGTGATAATTAATATAATATATAATTGCGCTGTTGTTGTTTTACACTGAATTGGCTGAGCAATATTGCTATTTATTCCAAGTATTGGAGATGTATTAAAGAATGCATTACTTAAAGGTTTGCATAATCAATCTGATGCCCAAGTGATCACATCAACATTAATCGAAAAAGGGTTGCTAAGAAGAGGTTTAATAATAAAAAGTGATGAATCTCTCCTGTGGTGAGAGGTACTGATAAGATAATAACATAATGATAATCCCAAAATATATGTATTATACATGTGTTATGGTGATCATAAAAAAATATTTAAGAAAATATTTTAGATCCAATCGTTGTTGTCACTGTAATAAGCAATGTCTGCCGATTCACATCCGGTTTAGTCCAGATAAAGATCTTCTCTGTGTCCTGATACAAGGCGGAACTGGGTCCCATATGGAAATATGAAAATCTCGAATGTTCTTTTATTGAGATTATATCCCTGGTAACAACCCTCAACATCACCACTACTGTTGAGTGACAAATTGATAACAAACCTACCCATCATCATAACGTATCCTCTCAGTCATCAGTTGATGGATTAACCCCCTACAGCTGATATATATTATAAACCCCAGCTTCCCAGATCCACGAGTGACCTACATGTCATCTACTACTTCCCCCCTCTCCTCATACATACCCCATGTTCCAGAGCCATATAGCCATCCTGCCCAGGCAACGCCCGAAGGCCCCAACCCTCACAGACCTGGCTACTGCATGTCCCATGAGAATTGGGATGGCGTGACTTAGTCGTTGAGGGAAGCACTTTATATTTAAAAATCAGTTCTCTTCTGGCCTCCGAGCTCAACACATCTCTCTCTGAAATTTTACATCTAAAATTCGAAAGTTATAGTCAGCTAATAAAGTTCAAGTTCTAATAAACCCTACGCCTAGAGTTCGAGTCTTCATTATTACAAGTGCGTATCGTGTGCATCTCCACGCCACAGATCACGATACGACACATGGTGGAGAATCCATTCGATTCGGGCTTCCAAAGTGTAAGTACAGAATATAAGATTTTCTTTGATATCCTGTTTGATTTTCAATTATAACTGCGCGAAATGGAAGGTATCCTGGAAAGAATCCTTACTAAATGTATTAAGCTGCCCGAATTGTTAAACGACGCTGAACGTCGCAATGCGATCTTGAGGGTGGCCTTGAAAAATGCTAACGACAACTATGAGAAATCCTGTTTGCGGGAGAGACTCTTTGCGCAGGAATATCAGCGATGTCGAGTGGGAGACGAAATACAGCATAAAATTGCTCTTGATATGCTAGAGGCGCGTGAAACGGCCATCCGTGAATGTATTGAGTATGGCGAGGAAGAGATCAGGTTGCGTGATGCATTCAGGAAAGGCATTAGATATGTAATATTGTTGAGAGAAGTTCACGAAGAAAGCAAAGCAACAGTTGTCGCTCTACATGCAAAGTATGCAAATGTCGCATCGTTTGAATCGCCTACGATCGCCCCGTCCCCAACCTCTTCCTGCCCCGCTCCTTTGCGAACTGCAGTGGCCCAGTCCCCAATCCCTTCCCCCCCACTTCCCTTACAGTCACCCTTCCCCCCACACTTTTTGCTGACTACAGTCGACCCTTCCCCAACCCCTTCCAGCCCCGCTTTTTTGCGGACTATAGTTGACCCTTCCCCAACCCCTTCCAGCCCCGCTCCTTTGCCGACTACAGTCGACCCGTCCCCAACCCCTTCCAGCACCACTCCTTTGCCGACTTCAGTTCCACAAGTCTTTGCTGACATCACCTCCTCAAACAAGCTTCTTGTCAGCCCTTGTGTCACTCTCCATTGCAGATATGTTTGACGCCACGCTAACATAACATCTCTGCAATAGTTAACGGAGCGCATGCGATTTGAACCGGTTTTGACCTATGACCGGGGGATAACAAGCAGCGCGCATCAATTATAAACAAACATGACTGGTCAATATGAATGGAGCTTATCAGGGAAGCTCGAATGTAAGCCCTTCTTTGGGAAATAAAGCTGTGTTTACTGCCCACAAAGGAACTATTTTGATGTCTTTGATTATGAACGTGGTTTGCTTTTTACGCTCCTGTTATTTAGGTTATATAACCAATGCCCTGCAGTCACAAGTATCAAATCTTATTTTAACATTTGCTGTCCAAGTATTCTTGGTTGCGTGTCTTTTTATTTTTTCCATAAAACATGGGGGAAGACGGGGGAGATAGAAAGAGAATGGGGGAGAGCAAGAAGTAGGATGGAGAGATAGAAAGATAATTGGGGAGAGCGAGTAGATGGGAGAGATAGAAAGAGAAGGGATGAGAGAGGAAGAAGAGAACGATTAAAAAATAGAGACAGAAAGCGACAGCTAGACTAACTCTGTGTATTGGTAGGTGGCATTCTGTCCGTGTTTGAATCTACATGCTGACATCCCTGTGCGCGCTGTTGAACGAGAGCAGGACACAGGGACAGAAAGTCGTCATGGGTAATGACGTCATTATGAAGGTCCTTGTAGAATGTATCTTGTATAGTATGGCTGTCCAAACACTGTTCAAAGGATAAAGAGGAATTATTAATTCTACCAATGAAGCAAATGCTTAGCTGTTATGAATCGATTATCAATATGAGCAGTGTGGATTTTGATTCTGTTAATTACATATGAGCGGTAATCAACGATTGAATGAGGTGATGACGACAGAGCCTACCGTGGTTGTAACATCAGGACCATAAGGCGTGTCGTGATCGTGGTCGTCATCACTAGAGGTCGTTGTCTCATAGTGTTCGTCATGGCCGCTGTGATCATCGTGACCATCGCCAATTTCCAAGTCCTCCAACAGCTGGTCAAAGCCTTGAGAAACAAGATAATCGGTACTCATTACAAAACTTTGATATTAAAAATCGCCATACAAAATGTGTATCATCTTTACAGTATATCCCATTAAAAACATAACATCTTAACAACAGTACCCTTTATAGAATGAGCCAACTCATAGTTGCATTTAGACCCACAATATCACTTCATTATTACCATGCTCATCGATGATGCAGTTTTCACCGTATTTGTTAAACAAGGCTGTAATGAAGCTGTCCGTCTGTGGAAGTTTATCTTCCAGAACTCTGTCTTTCTCGAGACAGTAACCTGCAATTACACACATCACAAGGAATATCAAACGTGATTGAGAAAATATTATAATCCCATTTCACATACCAACGATCTCCTGCCGATATTTTATCGAAGATAATGATGATAATGATGATGATGATGATAATGATTATGATGATGAGAGGAGGAGGAGGAGGAGGAGGAGGAGGAGGAGGAGGAGGAGGAGGAGGAGGAGGAGGAGGAGGAGGAGGATGACGGGGATGACGATGATAATCAATATGTTGATGAAAAACATTAAATTGGCCATCCTAAGTGGAGAAAATGTTGCACGTTCCTTAGCCATATGGTTGGAAATGACTGCTATATTGAACACAGTAGAGCTTCTGCACGATCATCAGAGGGATCTGGGTTCGACAGGTTGCAACATGAAGCAGTCGATCTTACGGATTCCCCCAACCCCTTGTCTCATCAACACTCTTTTCAACAACTTTTTTTCGTTTATCCTACCCTTCTTTCCTGCTCTCTGTTTACCATCCTAGATTTCTTTCATTGTCTCTCAGTTCTTATCCCTAACATGGTCTCTGGCGATGAAAGAAATCCCACTATTCCTTTCCAATTCCTCCTTTCCTTTACTATTGCTTCCCACCACTCCTCTACGAACGACTAACCATGAAGCAAGTAAAGGTTGATGAGCGCTGCCATCTGGCCCACTTCATCCTCGTCGATATGATCACTGTGATGTTTGTCCACGTCACGCCAAATCGTCCTTGACCTCAACACCTACAAGCACAGGAATTGATGACACGAGTTAGATATGAGAGACTTAACTCATTAGCCACGAGTGACCAATTAGATACCTTCATGCATACTCACACGGGCATCTGGGAGGTAACAAACGTTGCTACGGTTATAGTCACTATGGTAACCGTCCAGCCAATCACCTGCTTCATACGTCTCGTTGATTTCTCGCATCATACGCTCTAGTTTCTCTGGACTTATATGATGATCGCTGTCTTCATGACCATCACCTTCGTCGTCATCAGCAGTATATTCGTCGTGTTCATGATCGTGGTCGTCCTTGAAGTGTAAGATTTCCTCCAGGATGTCCTCGTAAGTGACCGTAGTCCAGTCCGTCGTGTCGTTACACTTGACCGGAAGCTGCAGTAACCAAGCTAGCAGAATCACGTTGCTCCTTTCATAGTCAATATCGCCCAACAAGGCGTTTTCTTCCAACCCTAGAACTAGATGTTATCTCCTGTTAAGCTCTGCAACATGATCATAAGGGAACGTGATCGTGTAAATCGGCAAGGAAATGTCAGGTTTTCAATAATTGTAAGAGTTGTTCAAAATGTTCATACAGAAAACAATGACACGTCAGTTGGAAATGGAGATACATTCATAACTCTCATGCAGCTTTGTGGTAAATTAGTGAAAGCAATTTGCTTTTGAGGCATTTTTACATTCCTCCCTTTCGAGTATCTACATCGTACCCATCCCTAGCCAGCCGCCAAACCCTTGGAGACCGATTCCTCTTAATGCATTATGTGTCGCTACTGTGTAAGCTCTGTCTGCTCTCATCCAGCGTCAGATCCTTTGAGGGATCTAACTTGATAAAGAGCAACTAAGTATGCGATCTTCTCACGGATTCTACTGATATAGTGTCCAATATACGTGCATGTGATAACTGCACCAAAGTTCACAGGAGTTCGTCAGGGTGTCTAAGTACATTACTAAGCCTTACCAAAGTACGCATTGTATGACAAGTGATGATAATCACATTATGGCGAGAAAATCGTGAAAATATTGGCGCATATAGGTGGGGTCCCAATTGAGTAGCATTTCCACACACTTGATTCAAGTAGTGTAACGCAATACTGCCTGCCTTATTGACCGAAGTCGATCTACCTAACAACTAACTTGCGACAATGTACAAGTGACCTAACCTTGCTTTACTTACCCATCCCCCCCCCCCCCCCCCCAATCACCAACACACCTCCCCCTTTCATCCCGGACTCATACCTGGCAGCAGTTCTGGGAGGCACCCATATTCTCGCAGCCAAGCCGAAGCAATCCGTCACTGACGATTCTCCCAAGCTCAGCGCGGCCAATACCCACGGCAGAGGCGCCAGTCTGGTTCAGATAGAGTTCTGCTTCTTTCTTCATGTCAATATGGACATGGTCATTGTGGCACCATGGGTACTGGCGTGTGAAGTGCCCTAAAGAGTCCTCATCACACCTGATGGACGCCATAGTGACCAGGAGGATGATTGAGGCGGATGTGATGACGGCAACCATGTTAGATATCCGGTCCTACAGCGGAACAAGTTAGCAGCTTTAGCGGAAATGAATCAAATGCTACGATTCTTTGAAATATGTCTTGATGGAATGGCGTTATTCAATCATTGACCAATCAATACATTGAGTATCCAGAGGGGAATATACTATTATGACCTGGATTTGGGCAAGGCTTATGTTGTGTTAATATATGGGCAATTAAATAAGGATCACGTGGTGTGCACTGAAAACAGCACGTCTGATGTCTGTGTGACAACGGGTCTTTAAGTCAGGATTTCGCATTTTCGGGATGTGAATAAGTTTGAACCAAAACCACCGCCTGTTTATAAAAGTCCTAATTTCTTTTAATTAGATCAACATCGACTTGTATGTGAAACATTGGTGATAAGAATTAGGCATCAAATGAGTTGACCGTTCGCTCTCTCTCTCTCCCTCCCTCCTCTCTCTCTCTCTCTCTCTCTCGCTCTCTCTCCCATCTCACGTTATTCGTCACGTGACAAACGACAGCAGCACTCGTGCTGCACTTTCTGACCTGTGGTATGTAGATAATCTCTTATGTCAGGAATGGAAGCAGCTTTGGTTCTGACGTAGTTTGGACGTTGGGTTATTTGCAGAAATGGTAGGATGCGAAGATCTGCATCGGTTGGTCATATTAAGACCTACCTACCAGATTTCATAAAATGACTGCCCATCACGGCTGTTGTGAAATCAAAAGATATGGGGCGGTGTGATGCCCTGGTACGGATTTAGAAAAGATTGGGGGACTGATGTGGAGTTATAAGAGGGAGGGGCCTCGTCTTGTGTTATGTGAGGGAGGGGCCTCGTTTTGAGTTATGAGAGGGAGGGGTCTCTTTGTGAGTAATGCGACGGAGGGGCTTCGTTTTGAGTTATGAGAGAAAGGGGCCTCGTTGTGAGTAATGTAAAATGAAAAATATCCTGGAAAGATTCAACATTGAATGTATTGAGCTATTCAGAATGCTAAACGACGCTAAATGTTGTAATGCGACTTTTTTTACGGGGGAGGTTCTATTTGCAACAATATCGCTAGTATGTGATTGACTTAGAACGACAAAATAAGAGAGGTCATTGACGAGGGTGCGTGAAGCATGGAGGTCAAGGGGTTCATTGAAGGAGCGCTTCTGGGAAGGCTGTGAATCAGTTAAAGCCTTAGCTACTCTCCCTGAAATGTTGTGGAATATTGTATTGTTAGTTCCCTCTACCAACTTCAGTTTCCCCACGCCAATCAGCTTCCAGTCCTATGCTTCGCCCAACCTCATTCATACCATCTCCAAAATCCCAAGTCCTGTTACGCAGTCCAACACAGTTCAGCCATCCCCAATAGCTCCCAGCCCAGCTCCTCACCCAGCACCAGTCGTGCCATATGTAGGCTTTCATAGCTCTGACGTAACGCTGTGTGTGAGTATTTGATGAATGTATTTAGATATAGGGTCTGGATTAGATATATGCCAATCCCCCACAATGGTCGATCCCCGTATCATGTATATAATTTCTCGTACTTAAAACACGCCCGCTGTCAGTCAAACTCCTCGATATATCAATGATTCGTTAATTTTCATAATATGTGTTCTATGGATAGTAAGCATGTAATTTTGTAAGTAAGATTGTGTCATTTAGGTTTCTTAAGGTGAAGCTCCAATGTTGACCATTACCACAAATCCCAGAAGTACCATTGCCAACATTTTAGGGAGCAGGTAGCCCGCCGGAACTTGTGCCAGACATGTACGGATGAACGGCCTACTACTGATTGGTATTATGAGTTAAGAAAGCGCTTGAGCTGTCTGGAGAAATTTCTTAGCCAATCAGAGACACCTTGTATTACAACACAACACCCCTTCTCTCTAAGGCCCGCAGTTAATCCTCAGGAATGTGTGAGGTTAGTGGCTCAAGTTGATGTTCCGGAGGGCCGAGGGTTCACGCCAATAGGTTGTCTTACGGATAGACAAATAAGAGCATGCCCTGTCGATTTCCCATAGAGTTCAGCTCCTTAGTGTAAACTGACTAGCATCAACGAACAGCCTATACGACATTAACCCACCTCACCTGTTGAATAGCAAGTTATAGTTTAGAAATAAAAGTAACAAATAAAACGTCTCCCTTCATCAACCTCAAATGCACACTTCACAATACGACATAGTCACCGATATATCTCCCACCAGACCTGACTTGAATGCTACAGAGACAATGTTTTTAGGATCAAGATTAGACCATTTACAGTCCTTATCAGTTTATCAAATGACTTTATCAATCGTCCGACCACGCTTTACAGCTCTTAAAGCTCTCACGTAACGGGTCAAATGTTCAAGAGATACAACGAGAATCCCGAACAATGGGCAATTTGTTTCACCACAAACAAGTTCAGGTGTACTTTCGAAACGGGAAGCTTTTATTTACGAGACTTTACAATTCCAACAAGGGCATATTACGCGTGTGAAAGGCGATAATATTGTCTGCTGTGCAACAACATTACGCGCCCACACCACCCGAAAGGGGGCGCTTTAAAGCACTCCCTAGAAAGTACTGGTGGCGACATCTTGCGAGAGAATATATTACCTCCACAACGAAAGTCTATTCAAATCGTCGAGGCGCATTTCATATTGGTCGATTAAGAATCGTTTATTTTAGCAGCCTAATAGTAAATTCCAGCTGACGTCGAATCAACGATAACAGGTCATTAGAGAACGCTATCATCTTCACTGAATGATGGAGATTCAAATCATGTGCACTCGTTGAATAAAACATATACATTCTGGGATGCCTTCCAGGATTTGAGGGGGTAAACAAGACCAACCTCAGTATCTCTTAGCGGGCGTAAAAAAAGTCAATCATCCAGTAGCCCTGACAGGTGGAGTGGTTGTTGCGAAATTGCAGTGATTCAAGTAATGCTAAATCGCTCTGTTTCACACATTAATTAGGACCAATTATTATTGTGGAATGACGATATCTCTTTTGGTTTCACATTGTGAACAACAGTTCAATCTAAAACTACTTGGACATACGTGATTTGTTATCAGGTGAAAGGTTTTTCCATAACCGTATCTTAATGAAAAGCCTGAAGTTGTAGGAGTTTATTCTATCAACAAAGCTCAAATTGCGCGTGCTACTGTCGCAACAACGATTTCCTTGCCTTGCAGTATTTCTCTAGAGACTGTCACTCACCTGATGTGGTAGTTTGAATGATTCAAAAAGTGGCTCCAAAACTGCACCCGACACGTCAGTGGAGGGCTGTGTGCAAATTCCAAAAGACCGTGTGGTGAGCTGCGTTTGCGATAGACACGACCCCAATCGCAGTTGGGTGAGGTAATCTCAAGGGTCGTGTGCAAAGGTGCTAATCTCTCAATACTTGGTCGATGAATATTCAAAAATCTAAATTCCTCGGTGGGGTCACTAACACTGTGACAACGTTTTGTACATAGGTCTCAAAAATATTTAAAACTGAAAAATACTGATCAGGAATTCGATCAACAACAAACGCATTTAACACTGTATGTACCACAAAAGATATAATGTATACAATAACTCTGTTTCACCTTGGTATTGAAGATGAGAATTCGGTACATGTACTTATGAATTCCGTACCAATGAAACTCTCTATCGTTGATTTTCTCCAAACTACTCTCTTCAATATTCAACGAGCCACAACCTATATATCGACTGAAGGACTGTTTGGCGGGTCTTTGTAGTGTTTTCGGCTTGGGAAAAAAACACTCGAATAAAAGTTAAACCAAAATGAACCCGAGGAAATAGACAGTCGAGTTACGAGGTAAGACGAACCGACACAGAGATTAACGTCTGGAGTGAAAAGGCATGAACACTGGTGGTAAATGTCTCTTTATTTTTTTTTCACTTCAAGACAGTCCCTTAAAATGAAGCATCTTAATAGCAAATAAAATTAATGTCACGTTTACACAAGACGAGTCATTAAACACCTGTCGTGATGCGGACATACTGTGGCAGAGAAGCCACACGTAAATGAAGACGGTTACCAAAGGTCTACAGATAGAATTCGTAAGACGGTATATCCGACTTGTCACGAATGAAATGAAATGAGACACAAGTTGGGTTGTTGGTTCAAGCAACAGCCAGACATGACGGAACGTCCGTACGATCAACTAAGGTCACACACGTGAATCTCATCTGTCTTTCCCGTCGGCGAATCCCGAGTTTTGAGCCACAAAGCTCGTCACAACCGGAACGCTTATCCCAGTGATATAACTTTATTTACTCCATTCGCATTAGTGCATTATGGGACATCAAATGGAAATCCGACCTTTTCTGAAACTTACATTAATTTACTTGAATAACCTTTGAAAGTAAACAGTATGCCCACTGGCAAATGACTCATGGTGAAATGACATGCCATCATGACATGGATCATTGCGGTGGATCAACGCTTGTTAGAGAGGAGCGAATCCTCAACCGACGAACTTTGGCTTCAACTTTAATTGAACGATTACATTGAGTGCATGAACGTGAAAGCAGGTCACGTTAAATGTTTTCACATGTCACGGGATCTCAGCGGATGGGACTTAGGAACATTGTTTGCGCGAGTGAGTCAAACGTATAACAGTCAGTATAACAAGGCAGATGCAGTCATTCGGCTGGTGCCACCACCTGACTGTTTCCACCATCTGACTGTTTTTAGTTTCACAATCAAACCCAGACATGCCCCATAATAAAGTCGTTAAAAGATATCCCTGACAGATACTCGTCGAAAACTGAGTGTGGACATAAGACAACAGCTGTGACCCTCCTTATTGGCGTACGGAGTTGGTCCGAGAAGAATGATTCAGTAAGCCTAACTAGTTTCTAATTTCTGGAGATTAAGAAAACTCCATGTTGAAATAAGGAGCGTCGAATTTGAGAATTTGATAACAAAGATAATTATCTTTGGCTCATGTAAATAGGGCTACAAAGTGATGTCGTCATAATCCCATCTGACCCCACGTCGCGCCAGCAAAAAAGTGCGAAAACAGCCAGTCTGGCTCCAACAATAGGAGGTCCCTATAGCATTACTATACAAGATAAGGACTTTTGACGCCTTGCATTTGGTCCTCATAATTGTTTCTAGCCGTTGAATCATCAATATGTTTTAACCCCAGTAATTATCTTAATAACTATATAGGTTTAATTTTCATCCCATTCATTGCCTTCCAGTCAAGACTAGAATGCTTCAGCGAAAAGGTGTTAAGGAGCCAGTTTGGACCGTTATCAGCGAAGTGACCTCACACTTTGTAGCCCTATTACCCATTGGTCGCCAGTGAGTTGAACTCTTAGCCCGTTATGGCTTTACAAACAATATATACAAGCTATAATGGAAAATCTATAGACATTGTTTTGTATATTTGGAGCGGTATAGAATGCGTTATTGCCATAAGAAGTTAAATTCGTCCCAACACGCATAGAGGCTAATATTGCATCTGTGCCCGCATACAACGTCTTCCGATTGCTACGTGGTTGGTTTGGAGCGAGAGACGTGAGCATGCTCTCGTCCAAGATGATAAAACTGTGACCGTCTTCATTGAATAGGTTTTATGTATTATGAAGTTCAACCGCAATCAGCATCGTCCATATGAGTACTCATATAATATCTTATGTAATTCATATCGTGATAAGCGTCGTCAACCAGTGTGGAGTCATAATCCCCCGCCCCAAACTTTGATATCTGAAGTCCCGTCATTCGTTCTGATGATTTCATTATTACCTAATGTCGCCAATAAGCGAGTTCGGTATCTCAAGCGAAGGGCGTTGTGGGAAATGGGTCGAAGGTCAATCGTGACAATCCTATCGAGTCATTGGTGGTTAGCAACGTAAACAGCGTATCAGCTGTTATGTCAATCTCTCTCTCAATCTCTCTCTCTCTATCTCACACTCTGCAACTTACATGTGGCTATCGGTATGTCGACTACAGCTGTTGGATCGTGCTGTGTCATTGGTCTCGCTTTCTTATTGTTTATTTCTAGTATGAAATATATCCTCGAGTTGACAAGTTAAAAGTTTGGAAGTTGCTACTCGAGGACAGTTGTCGAGCATGCTGGGCCATAAACACCGAGTGGGGTAGACAAGATTGCACGTTCAACATATATCCGGGCATTGGCGATTTTGTTGTTCTTGACAACATTTTGCTCTACACCGTGGCCAGGTGGTGGAATTTCTAGAGTGGCACTTCTGAACAGCAAGTCACTCTGTATTGGGTAATCTCTGTCTGCAAGGCCAACATCTCCATGCCTAATCTTGTCTGAAAAAGCATGACTCCCTTGTGAATGTGCTGATTCGAGGCTCGCCCTCGCAAGAAATGAAATATAAAGCTTATCAAAGCAAAGCAAAGTTGCATATAAAATTCGGAAGTTATAGTCAGCTAATAAACCCTGCGCCTGGAGTTCGAGTCTTCATTATTACAAGTGCGTATCGTGTGCATCTCCACACCACAGATCGCGATACGATACTACACATCCCACGACACTTAAGTTATCGTCACGATATCCCTAGAGATGGTATAAATAAACCATCCCGTTAGTGAGAGCGTCGTTCAATCCCAATGATTCATTATCGTTTCTCAACGGTAAGTGGCGTTCGGATCCCAACGAATTCGAATATCTTTGTCGACTCATCTTTCGCTTTCATGGAATAATCAGCATTTAGGGTTGTAAAGATAACCACAGTGTACCAATTCAGAGGTTGCCAGCCCTGGCATCAAGCCATGCAGAGTCGCTTAGTTTATGTTTATGATCTTTGATAGAATTGTTTGCTGAGTGTGATAGGAAGCCGAGTACAAACATATATCTTTATGGCCATACCCAATTTCATACAACCAGCGCAATTAGGTCATTTTACCTGTCCTTGTGCTAATTTGAAGCCCCAAGGTAAATTAATACAGACTGTGTCTTGTCATTGTGATAAAACATCATTCGACTGCATGCTTTCACTGTCCTGGTGGGCTGCTGTATAGAAAACTATTGAATTCCACACATGAAAGGGTTTGCCTTGCTGGTAAGTTGCGAAATGGATGGATAAACAATTAACACACGATTTTCAAGGAACTTGACATTACCTTGACCTCCAAAATTCGGAAAAAATATCGAAAATTGAGACCTGTGTCATCAACTTAATGCGGAGTGTATTCATTGGCACGTTACCCCAGTCGTTACTAAACCATATTGGTTTTGAATAGAGGAAAAAAGAGCGTTCATTACAAATGAAGCAATTATATCAATCAATCGCGAATTTTGATATTAGCAGCGGTTTTTAACAACCCTATAATTAATCGATTGTCACTCCATCTCGTTACTATGGGTGATACAAATTAGATAATAGCACCTGGTGGCTGAGAAGCATAGCAAACTGTGTGTCAAGGACACTGGAACAGGTCACCATAGCAACGATTGTTCACAACAATTAGCAATGTCACAATGCAGCTCTGCACACAGAGAGGTTATTGTTAGTTGTTGCTGAAGCGATTCGTTTTGTTTTAGGTTGCAAGGGCTCATCATAAGAGGAAATCCATGTATATTGACACATAAGGCCCACTGTGCATTGCTTGAACAACGTCTTTGCTTCATATGAACATGATGTAATTGTCCATAGGGCACTGAATATTGGCGAGTTGTTTTATTATGGTAGGAAAAAGAAAAACTAGGCGATTAAAATTCATGTAATTAGACAAATTGTGGGAATGTTATAATACAACTCTGTTCTAACTCATCTGTGTCATTAGATGCTGATCTTTATTGTAACTGGAAGAAGTATTGTTACCGGTTAACAGTCCTATTATGTCGAAAGGCGTTTAAGTTCGGGTAATGTAAGTGTTGCTGCAGCTCCCTTTGTGGTTTTAGTTGGCTCCATTTAAATGAATGGCCGTTGTTCAAATCGAGAGCATACACATCAGCAGCCCTACAGGACGTCTGAGTAGGTTTATATGTATATTACCGTCTGACTGGTGCTAGCACATCCGACACAACGATTCTCACATTGAAACATAAGTAAACCAAAACATCGACCCAATGACGAGATCAGATAAAGCGAGTAAATACATAGCCACAGACGCGACTGACCAAGATAACTTGGCGAATGCGTATGCACTGGATTCACTTGGTCGTTATTCACCAGCTATTGTCTGCTAAAGCCAATCATTATATGAACTGTGACTTTGAGGATGTATCCAAATGCCCAATACGATACCATTCAATACAAGTGTTATTGGATTGACACAGAAATTCATTCGATATAACCATGATTAAGGCATCAATACCAGAGCACGCCTGATACACACAAATAAACTAAAGACTCGTCTGATTTGATCAATTTTGTGATGTATTTCGAAGATTTATCATTGATATAAATCATTATTAACGCAGGTGCCCATTTATTGCAGATTGTCAAAGTGTTAATCTCCTTCTCTGCTGCCAGGAAAGAAATAGTTTATTCCCTTTTCCTACCAAATTAAAAACAAAACACCCATGTTCCATGCACAGCCAGATTGTCATCACCGTTTCTGTGATGACAAAACAGCGAGTTAGATTAAAGAACTACTGGAGTTAATCAATTCCATAATAAGATAGGTCACCGTCAGAGAATCAAAGACTTGTCCCGACTACCAGTTAATTCCTCACCTACCTGGAATCTCACCACCCCCACCACTATTTCCCTTGCTAGTAGAAATAGCATGTAGAATTTAGAGCTCGAGGTTTTGAGAAAAGCGTGGTTATGAGAAAAGGACTTCCCTTGCCCGGACCATATTTGCTTATGCTCTCCAGGCACTCTTCTATGATGCACCTTTAAGTCTAGTACTCAATCATTATATGATACATGATGTAATGATTATATAATATACTATGTACTTATTGAGAACTAGACTTACTTGTGCAACTACAGTCACTCTATTAGTTGAAGCTGTAGATATAGCGGCCGATCGTAGGTGCAACCGTTGGATTGCTTTTTTCTAACTACCAATATAGAGGGTATTTAGCTTGGTTCGAACACAGTCAGTTAGAGCCACTTACAATCCTTGACTGAGTTATCGCATCTGATAAACAATTAATACAGTACACAAACGAGCAACACCCAGGATACAGCACAAACGAGTAACAAATTTGTGATGGTTTGAAATCAAAGAAGTTAAAGCAATGTCCAAGTGGAAAGGTGATATCTTGAACGAAAAAAGTTGGTACGGTATTTCAGAAGCAATGGAAAAATATCGCAAAGTAAGGGACTCAAACCCTTGACCCTCAGACAACCACTGAGTTATTTTCAGCTTTAAAGATCTGATACTCCACCGAATTGGCAAAGCAGGTCTCCATTGTGAGGTGTGAAACTGCTTCAATCGATGACAAGACCAACAAGTGCTAGCACATCAGTCCCAAAAAAAGCTTCAAATGATATACCACAATGAACTGGTTTTATATAGTATTTAAGCCAATTCGGATCCCTCGAGAAAGCCGCAGTGATTTATTCTTCTTCTTTGACGAGCTGTTAAAGAATCCCACACAACTTGTCACGCTCGGCGATGTATAGGCCCATATAGAAGCAGAAAATATGCACTCACATATCTAAATAGAGGTAAACAATGCATGTCTCATGCTTCAATTAAAGGCACGTGCCATGGCGAATGTACTTTCAGAATAGGATTGATGCTCCACATATTTAAGCGCCGTCTACAGAACACTCATAAGTTGTTTGACATGCCAAACCTTCGCGGTTTTCGATACTGCACAAAGTATAACACCTGGCAGCTTATAAGGTAATACATTTACGTAATAAGGAGGCACACTTCACGCCTTCACTGAAATGATATTCGATGGACGATTTGACATGAGACACAAGTGAACACATGAATCATTTATTGAACCAAACTAGCATCTGCTTAACTTCCTGTATACACGAGGTGTATGACAAGCCAAATGTATCATAAGCAATGTTATTACATCTCCCCTGTTTGGAATAAAACACATTATTCTGAGACAATGATACATGACACAATACTACTTGAAACTGTTACTGCAAAGTTATGTCAACATGGTAAAACACAATATTAAAACTATGTTTAGGAAAACCTTATACCATATGAAATCTTAAAGTCAGAACTTTCTAAACTTTGAAAGATTTACTCTACATATCCACTCTCACGGGTGGCTTAACATAACGCACAGACACGTTACTCCTACTTGGAGTCTTTACAGGCGATTGGTTCTGCTGAACTGCATTTATGGTTCACTGGAGGACTGTCAGGTATATCTACCGCAGCTGGCAATACACTCTCTGTATTCTCAGAGTTGTTTCCGTGCACTGGTCTCAGGAACTTGCGGTTTCTCCTGTATGTACCTCCTGACTCTGTCTGTACTGTATATGACCTGGGGTTGGGATCTGTTGCTCGTACAACTGCTGGCTCCCATACACGTGCTTCCTCACGATACATGCGTACATGATCTCCAGGGTATAGCTCATTAAGCGGTGATGGAGTCGCATGCTTGTCAAAGTAATGTTTCTGTTGAGCTTTTTGAGCTTCCATTGTGGCCTTTATGTCCTCTGAATATTGAAGGTCCTTTGTAGTTTTTTCGACCTGTCGGAAGCATGGTGCGGAATTGTCTTCCGTGTAGCATCTGCGCTGGTGAGGTAAGATTGTGTGCCAATGGATTAGATAAGTAATTTAAAAGAGCCATACTGGGATCCTCTCCTGCTTCAAATGCTTTCAGCAACAGACGTTTTATGGTCTGAATGCTCCTCTCAGCTTGGCCGTTGCTCTGAGGATATATTGGACTGCTGGTGTTATGCTGGATGCTATAACTGATACACATTTGTCAGTACATGTCACTGCTGTACTGAGGTCCATTATCGGACACTATGACCTTTAGAATACACAATGTGCCTGCAGCGATTGTAGTTTCCTAACAGTCGGGAAATGTGAACAATAATCGAATATTATTAGGAAATAGTCTTCCTTGAACTTAAATATATCTGTCCCAAACTTCTGCCATGGGTACTGTGGCACATCGTGAGGCACGAGGGGCTCACTTTGCTGCTTGTTCTGGTGCTTCTGACATGTACTACACATTAACACTATGTTCTTAATGTCACAGGTAATCCTGGTCCAATACACGGACTGGCGCGCACGCAACAAACACTTTTCTACACCCTTATGTCCTCGATGAATGGTGGATAACATTCCCTTTCTGAGGGATTCTGGTATGACCAGTCGGTGGCACTTGTAAATCAAGCCATCTTCCACACACATATCCTCACGAACCAACCAGTAATCCAATAATTCTGGTTCACAGTCTGACTTTTGACTTGGCCATCCTTCGTAGATAGTTGCCTTTAGCAATCTCATTGCAGGGTCTTGTTTTGTCATCTCTCTGATCCTGTTCAGAGTGACTGGTGATGCGTTGACACTATTCTTGATATAGTGCACTGCAATCCCAGGAATATCCTCTGACCCACTGTTCTTGTGCGGAGGACTGACTCTGGATTGCGCGTCCGCTACTACGTTGGTTTTTCCAGGAATGTACCTCCACTTCATACTTGGAGATACGTAGCAACATACGCTGAAGACGTGGACTACACTGACTGATACTTTTCGTGCATATGGTTTCCATCGGCTTGTGGTCTGGTTGTTGCTTAACTTTCTTGGCATACACATAGTAATTGAACCTCTCAAGGCTCCACACAAAAGTTAAAAGTTCTCTCTCTATGTTAGAGTACCGTTGTTCTGTGTCAGTGAGGTATCTTGATGTATAACACACAGGATGCCCATCCTGCATAAGCACTGCACCTAATCCACGACTGCTTGCATCACACTGAATGCAATTGGGCTTCTTTGGATCATAGTAACTGAGCACTGGCATTTTTGTTATTTATTGTTTCACTGTATCAAATGCCATCTGATGTTCGGGATGCTACCTGAATGTGGCATCTTTCTTGAGCAGATCTCTCAATGCACCGGAGGCTGTAGCTAGACCAGGGCTATATCTGTTGAGATAGTTAATCATTCCGAGGAATGACTGAAGCTCCTCCTTGGACTCGGGTGGCTTCATATTCACAATGTCATCAATCTTGTCTGATGCTGGTTTCAGCCCATCCTCAGTCCATATGTGACCAAAGAACATGGTCTCTTTGACCTTCAGCTGAAGCTTGTCAGGGTTGAACTTCACACCTTTCTCTCGAGCCCTCTCAAGTATTCCGATTATACTTGCGTCATGTTCCTGCTCACTTTTGCCATAGACGAACGTGTCAACGGCAATACCTGTGCTCCCAACGCGATCACCGAACACTTCATCCATTTTTTCTTTGGAACACATCCTGACTCACAACAATCCCAAACGGCAAACGGTTGAACTTAAAACGGCCGAACAGTGTTGCGAATGTTGTGAGAAGCTGACTATCATCATCTTGTACGACCATCCAGTATCCCGACCTTGCATCGAGAACTGAGAAATGCGTGGCTCCTGCCACCTTTGGCAATATGTCATCAATTGTTCTGGTGTAATAGTGTTCACGTTTAATGTTCTTGTTGAGATCACGGGGATCCAGGCATATACGTAAGCCTTTACCTTCCCCTTTCTCGACGATGACATATGAGCTGACCCACTCAGTTTGCTGTTTCACTGGCGATATGATACCCATATCCTCCATCCGCTTTAATTCCTTCTGGAATTCATCCTTCAGATGAACACTCACTGATCTTAGTGGATTTACAACCGGCACCACATCTGGTCGTAGTTGTATATGATACGGGTCACCCAAGTGACCTACACCACTGAACACACATCTGCATACTCCTTCAGTAGATAATCCTTTGTCAGCGGTGATGAGTGGATACTATCAATATGATTGGTCTCAATAGTGCAGGTGATGGACACTAGCTTCAGCTACATACATGCACTATTACCAAGAATAGGATAACCGATTTAGTAGCTTACTTATTTTTTAATGCCTCATTTAAATTTTAGGAAAAGTTTAGTCAAGCCGGTACAGCACAAGGATGCCGAATATTACTCACAGACTCTTAATGGGCTCGTGAATCTTACGACATTTAGCTTGGTTGGGATGTTGAAAAGGTATTGTCATCATACCATTTGATGCTGTTTCTCAGATGGTCTATCTGGCAGATATCTCAATTTGCATCAAGGTGTACACGAACCTTCTTAATGAGGTATTTGGTTTGATAGGCAATTATTTAAAGAAAACATGTACGGGGTTTATATGACATGGTTGGGCATTCCTCATTCTCTTGACAGCCATGACTTTATGACAAATATATTGGTGGCCAAAAACAAATTTCATCAATGTTTAAGTGTCTTCTATATACATGTGAACTAACTATAACAATCTATACAAAAAGTAACCTGTTGCAACGACGAAGAGGCAGCTCATGTCTGCGCCTTGCTGGTCGCAATGTTTTTGCATTTGGCCATCATGTGAAATTTCCCACAGCAAGGTCTGAATGAAGTGTGATGATTCATTTCACGACGTAAATTTCACGGTGTTAAAAAAGCGTCCGAATATGAACGCCCGCCAAATAAAGAACATCAAGAATTGAAGCTTAAATAAGTGAATAACACGGTAGCCTGTTCAGGTGGGTTTGGGATCATTTAGTTTAAGCGGGATGGTGCTGTTCCGATATATCATCACTCTGGGCAAGGCCAGTCAAAGCATCCACAATCAAGGTTTATATTAATGCCGTATAACAAGCGTTTTGTTCTTTGATAAAACATTTTCAAACAGTTAACATCCTTGCATTGTTCTAACCGACATTTGCCTATTAAAGGCCAACCGCCAGGATACGGACTATCCTTTACGGAACATTCTAACGTTGCTATGACATTGCTAGGCTTGATAACCTTATCTCAAATTAATAAATGGGATCTAAACACCGATTAAATATCATGTCTGTTTCGTAAGAGATGTTGCGCGAGATAAGGAAAATTGAGCTAACTCAATCTCTTGCGTTGATAGTATTGTTGAGTTATCCGCTTCGGTTCGAACGGCACTTCTGACATTTGGATAGATGCATTGTTTCTATATTTGCTAATGAGGTTATGGTATGTAGGTGATCTGCATCTGGCTCTAACGCAGGTTATGAATTAAAGCGAAAAACGGGGTTTTCCTAATGTCAGCCAATGCACGTAAAGCGCTCCATGCAGCGGGACCCCCGAGTCTCATTAACATAAACATAACTATGCCTTTCTGAATGGAAGCTATTTTCCAGGTTTACCCCATGAGTAGTAGTGTGTCCCCAGTAACGCTTCCAATGGTAGGTTATTAAACTAGCCGTCACTAGACATAACCCCCATGGATTCCAGGAGCTAGAATATTTTTTAATTTAAGTACTAATATAGGGTTAAAATTGGGTTGCCAGGTGAAGGATACATGACAGCACGGGGTTAATCATCGTACACAAGATATGAATGCAAATAAAACTATTTGTCCTGAAACAAATGAGCACGAAGACACCTAAAATATTTCACAAATGTCAGAAAACGAGCTATTGTCACATTGCCTTACGATAGACCCGGGACTTAAAATCTCTTCAAAAATAGTTAATAAAGTAATGAAATTGACAATAGGCAAAAGCTGTACTAAAAAAGCATCAGAGTTAAATAAATGAGTGTTAGGGATGTTACATAATGATGTTACTAGAGGAGGACGGTTAGATATGTAGCTCAATGATGTTCACAACAAAGTACGAAAATTGCATTAATTATTCTGATATTTACTTTGAAATGTGATGGTATAGTTAAGCCAACCAAGTCTAGACTGTCGAGGTCATAAATCAAATTTAGCGACTTGATATGTCGTATCACCGGAAAATGCGTTGGGTTAACTACCACTTTTAAATGCTCATCTGTCATTTTGCACTGTCACACTGTTGTAAAGACGCATAAATTGCCATTGGTAAATAGCTTGCTCGATATTTTGGAAAGCATTAATCAGAGCAGTATCTATACGAACTAGATGGTCAACATAGTATCAATATATCCAACATACAAGATCTATTTACCGTATGTATGGCGGTCATGTCTTATACGAGTGAAACAGTGCTCATTAAAAGTAGTGGTGCATTAACTACTACACAGCAGTGGTCAATAACCGTTGCTTAAGTCATTTATGCTGGTTAGAATGATAAGAAATTACATATTTGTTTGGATTTACAACATTTTGCAAGAGAAAGCCAATACCAATCAAGCCTAACAAACAGCAATCAGAATGTCTTAATCATGAGTGATGAACCTGGTCATCGGTGCGTCCGTGGCATGAAATCATAATATAAGCTTGTCTAACACCCACGATAACACATATCTCATTATGTGAATGCTTCCGTTATCCTGTGTCAAAGTGACGACGTATGGTTCGGTGAAATGATGATGAAATTTACCCTGCTGATCAATTTAGCGGCTTCGCAGATGACATATGATGAAATATGGCTGGTAAAGATTTCTTTGTTTGGTGACTCACTGACTATGCTACAGGGTCTCTTAAGACACAGGCAACAAAAACACATTGAAAATAATTTAGCGGTGCCATTTTGTGCGTAGATGCGACTCTAATTGTCATACCGCAGGTCCCATGTGCTTTATGTTAGCAGACGATATAAACACGTAGAAGGTCGTTTGGAAATACTGCTGGTGCATATGTATTAGGAGTTGCCGTGACAGCATACTATAACCTTGAGAAGAACAACCAAAAGTCGCATGGATAAATTTGATTTACATATCACTTGTGATTTAACCATATAGATGCACATTTCGTTAGTGAATGTTTTCCCAAGAGCAGTCGACTGCATAGACCAGTAATCAAGAATGATTTTACACCTGGCTTACATGCAGACACCAACTCATTGTTCACTCATAGCTTTGGTTCCCCGATATCAAATAATGATCTCTTCCCATGACTTGCATCACTATTGTTTGATTTTCTGCGAGTTGTAGGGAGCGGGATATGCAATAAACTTGCAAGTTGCAATCATTCCTAGCAATCGCTCATTAATGTTACGGCGAATATCGATGACCTGAGGACATTGTATATGTCATTAATGCATAATTCTACAGATAATTCTGATTCATTTATTTAACTTCTCTATCGAATGTACAACAAGAATTAGAAAAAGTAATTATTGCATTCAGCATATTTTTGGGTCAGTCAGCCGCCTGGTGTTACCATTACTGTACCAATTACCGGATTGTACCATCATTTTAAATGAAGCTTTTGTCATACACGTGATAGGGAGATGATGTGATATATTGACCCTGTCTCATAAGCTGCCTGTACTCTCAGGATGGCGGTTACGTCTATCCACGTCATATATCATTTTCTTGCGGCTTTAATTAGTTGTCTGGGATTCTGCTCGAGAAAGTTGAATTGATTACATCAGCTGAATTCTCGATACATTCAAATTACATTAAGTGCCGCAGCAGTAGAATAATAACAAAGGTGCGATTGGAATATAGCAAGCGATTCTTAGGCAAAAGGGCCCATGGTTCAAGTGCAGGTTCAGGTAATATAATATTTATTGCATAAATTGTCCTTGCGAACCGCTTTTTTATCCTGGATATTTCAACATTTATTCACACCCACTAATAACATTATCTTCATTCTCAGTATTGTGTCGCTGGTATTTATATCATATACTCTCCCTGGAGCAAATTGAATCGTTAAATAGTACGTATATGACAAATTCATGCTAGCAATGTGTACAAATTACAGATTTGTCATCACAAGTAGAATCCTCCGGGAATATTGATTGCATAAGTAGTATAGATATTTTTTTGGCACGATGTGCTTTTCAACGAAAAGCAGTTTCATTTCAATACATGGGCACCTTTGGATCATACAGTCTTTAAGCGTCGCTACTCATCTTACGTGGGTGCTTATGAAATGCAGTGGCAGCTTTATTCACAGCAGCACCTTAATTCTCATTTGTGTTCGGGGATAGTCAGACGGTCTGAATATTTAGCTTGTATTAGATTTACTGCTTTTCCGCTCCTCCCACCTGACCACTTGACCAATAAATGCAACGATAGTGGGTAGGCACCTGATTTGCAGTCAGTAAGACTGGCAGTCGGTGTTAGCATAGCCCAGATTTAGCGTTGCGCCAATGAGACAGACCAGAGACCGTTAGCAGTTGCTAATAACTGTTCATGTGTCTATATATAGCAGGCTTTGAACGCAGTCACATTTAATTCAATTGCTTTATTAGTAACGTGCTATTCTTATGTTCGTCTGTCATTCATAACACCAAAATTCAACTGTTTAGACTGGCAACTTAGGTGAACATTGAACGACATGGTAATGGACAAATGTGCTTCTTCTGCATGACAACTTGTGTGGATAGTCTGTGCTATATGCAGACCTTCGTTTCTTCCGCATCGCTCATGGCCTTCAGTCTTGTAGGATAATGATTTTTGTCATATATTTAAATCTATCAGCTGATATGTATATCTGACACATAACCATGACGCAAGATATAATTGATAGGATAATTACTTGCAAAATAGCCATGTAAAGTCCTCGCTAGGATGCTATCACGTTAAACACGAAGTACATGTGCCTGAGAAGACAAAGTGATTGGAATGTCAATTCAGCAGTAGTTATGGCTGTTCGTGATAAACCGCGGGTCACGAACAGTTACAGTAGCATTTCGTACCCAAGAACGGACAAATTTTCTTTTTCTAGGTCAAACATCCATTTTCTTTATCCTTTCTGATCCTATATCGCAACAGCCTTTCCTAGAATTATAGATTGAACTGTGTTGATATAAAAAGCAATATTAAAAATAACGAAAGCGAAATGAACCTAGCTTCCAAACAGATATGCACATAAACGTGAAGAACTTTCCTTAGCCCTAGTAGTTACCACGATATAATGACACAATAATGGTATATAACATTATTATATCAACCCGGCGTGTGAGCGTCTTTTTATTTCAAGAAAATGAATAATATCAAGAATTGTAAGAAGCAATTTTCTCATGTGTCCTAATTGTTAACAATGTTGCACATAACCCATATCTCACCTATACTTTAATCACAAATTTAGACCAATTAGAGGAAGAGATTATAGCTTAACATCATATCTGCTCGAAGAAATACAAACCACGTATATAATTAAATTATCATAGCTCATATTCTACGTATTGTTTCCGTTTTAGTTTTATATGTTCAACTCTTTCGACCGTTTAACATTTTGTTTTGCCGCTTTCAACCATCTGATCTTTTAACACCGGTTGTAGAGTTCAAAAACACAACTGACAGCAAGTACATTATTGGCCTCTTTGCGCTATCGATTTCAATCATAAAGAGCTCTCTCCAAGTACTTAATGCCCTTTCACTAGGCTTCATAAATCTGCATAATGAAAGGTTAACCGATTTAATATCCAGAGGTATTAACACAGGGTACGCAATATGACTGACAACACTATGATTAAGTTATTCATAGGTTTGTACAAGTTAATCGACCACTTTGATTTGCTATCTTAACAGCATTGCATAATATCACACCCTATCAAATTAACTGTAGATGTTCCTGGCATCTTGTTCCACCTAATAAGCCTGTTACGGATTATCAACTTGCATCCAATGTGCTTTTTGAAGGAAGACATTGTCATATATATTTGTCAGCAAAACGATTGGAAGCATTGAAGTCCATTGCTTTTTAAGCTTTAGCAATACCCCGCATACATTGAAATATTAATATCCACGGTTACCAGGTAAAAAAAAAATATAGCACTCTACCGTTCAATTGATCGTAGATTTAGCATTGTAGTCATCAATATCATTTCCTTAAACGCCCTTATGAGGTTAAACTTAAGGGTGGAAAACATAGTATATGTAGCACTTAGTAGTAACAACTGGCTTCATCATGGAAGCAAACCCATAGGCGTCAAACAAATCGCTCATGAAGCCACACGCAGCTACTATGCCAGATGCTATTGCATCTTTGCATCTTGTCGTCCAAAACGAGGTCCAAATTGCAAAGTCCATAGCATAACTTCCTATGTGACAGATACCATGGCAGCATAAACAGGGATGTTACGCAACGTTTATGGTTACGTCATTGCGTTGTGTACTTCATGGTCCTAGAATCTATCAAATCCCTCGTTTACAGCAGTATATCTGGGAGACTAATTTCAAGTCGCTTTTGCCCTCATTCATTCTCAAAATACCGAATGATATGCCATTGTAGATCATTTGATGTATCGTCAATATATCATTGTTGCCACTGTAGGACGATATAAAGCTATTTTCTAAATTGTGGCCTTTTGACCGAAACCTCAAGCTTCGTTACGCAACAGCAGATATCAAACATGTGAGGCTATGCATCCGAGGAGTTTAATGGATTGGCAATACGACTCTACATATAAGCAAGCCCCATCATGTAGGCAGTAAGTATTGCATTAAATGCATGTACTCTGATTTCATCATAGCTAGCACCGAATTTTAGCTTAAATGCATATCGGCAATAATATAAAGGCTTTCAATGAAAATATCTTTATCATAAATACGGCCTTATTGAGAGATTGGGCAAAACTATTGTCAAGTCTCGTTTGCAGACCTTGAGTCTCAACATGGATGTCCGAAATAAAACAAACGGAATTTTTGCTTTTGGCTTCAAATTAAAGGCTGATCATGAAAGTTGGGCAACACATGTGTCAAGTTACAGGACAGGACGAACAGTCTTGGCAGCCAGAAGTACGTTACAATCCACGCCATGACGTTAATTGAGGTTCGGTCAGTGAATTGTCTGACTAGCAGCTGGATATATAATAGGTAATATATTTATTTATTTCTTTCCCGAGCCTAGATTTTTGGGCTTTTCTTCGGAACGGTTGGACATATCAACGTGAAATTTTGGGGAATGATAGATCAAGTTAGGAAACAACTACTAATACAGTGCACAGTGTTGGAAGCTTATGGGACCGATTTTTCGTCGATTGTTTCTCCAATTGCTGTAACTATCTCCTCCATAACTACTGCAGTTACGAACATATGAATTACATTGTTGTAACACGCAATTATCGTAGCATGGAATAGGGGTAAAAACAAATGTTTTTTCATGTTTTGTACTTTGAATAATGACATGTATTTTAAAGTACCTATCGCGATTTTTGCGAGTTCTCTCCTCGCTGATATCTCTGAAACGGCTGTTATTACGCACATGAAATTTTGTCAGTATTAAGAACTTGGCCTCGTGACAATGATTATAACAGTGTATTAAGCATTCACAGTGTAAACAAACAGTAAAAAAGACGTTTAGTTTGAATGTTTTCTACTGCGTCAGCTTAGCGAGCAGGCTAACTGCATACATGTCTAAGTAGGCCAAATCTTAAGTAATCGACCGGAGGCGATCATCCCTTCTCCCGCTTTGCATTATGGATTATTACCCGACTTGTATCGCATGAACTTTGATGACGCTAATGACTCAAGTCAAATATGTCAAGCAGCGACGGCTGTAAAATTTAATAAAGGCAATTAGTAGCAAATAGAGGTAAATGATAACTAGCAGGCTGCACCAATGACATGTATTTGGGCCTCGGGGAAATTCAGTCGGCCCCAAATATATGTTTCTCGACTGCAACAACTAGGCCATCAGATGTTATGTGATACAATGCGGTGGGTATTTCAATGTTGCGTGTTATGAATATGGAAGCCTATCTCGGAAGTGTTTTGGGTTCCCTAAGCACAAACGACATTGCAATTGATATAGTTTACCCTTTGTAATTTTACTGAGGTAATAATGTGCTTAATAGAACTATACCTAACTCCTCCATTGGCTATGTAAACCCTCCAAGCGTCAAAAGTGTAAACTTTTATCATTACAGCTCGAGCTTCAGAATCCATTGATCGTCACATATCTGACGGTATGATCTCCTATTCTTAAACCTTAAACTGTGGTTTCAGTAAATCGGCATTCAGTGGACATGTATTTTCTTGCTATTAAACAAAACTGCATTCAATAAATAATTGCGTGCATTATATAACTAACTTCATCACAAGCTTAATAACCATCCGAAAGAAACACGCTTTATATAACTATCTCTCAATCGGTTATTATGGTGTAATAACTAACCAACTCACGTTCTCTTAATTGGGGACAGACGTTGGTGCAACACAACCGTTCTATGTGTATACGATGCATAATATTTGTCTTCAAATCAGTCTTTTAACGAATACGCCATATTATATGAGTCTTTCAATTTACCATCTCGTCATACAAACATGCGATTAAGAGCGCAAGCTACATATATATTGTGACACTAAAGTATTTTTGGTTGTCTACTTCAAGATCTTATCAAGAACTCATACGCATTGTCATACGCCTTCCCGGGCTCGCCTTAATGGACAATATTATTTGTATTAACCTTGAATAGAGTGTCCATATAAATACTCAGAGCCCATGATGCGCCCCAGTAAAGTATGCGTAATGATGAACGGCTAAATTAATGAGAAAACATAACAATGTCCGATTTCAGAATGTCTGTTAAACTTGTCGATTTGATTCAGACTACCTAATCTGCAACAATTATGATAAAGTTAATCATGGCACATGATCAATGACTATATATTATTGCTATTAGACAAAACTACATACAATAACTAATTGCGTGGTATACTAACTTCATCATAAACTTAGGAACCATTCCGAAAAAAACACGCTTCGTATAATTATCCCTCAATCAGTCATGATGTTGGATTCGATGCGTACACGAGGCATAATATCAGTTTGTAAACAATTTTTATGGAACACGTCATATTATATGAATCTTTTAATCTACGTTCTCGTCATATAAACATGCGATGAAGAGCGCAAGCTACATATATTACGACACTAAAGTATGCATGGTTGTCTACTTCAAGCCTTTATTAATCGCTCATGCATTGTGTTAACCTTGGGTAGAGTGCCTATATGAATACCCAGAGCACATGATGCGCACCAGTAAAGTATACGTAATGAGGAACGGCTCAATTAATGAGAGAACATAACAATGTCCGATTTCGGCATGTCTGTTAAACTTGTCTATTTGATTCAGACTACCTAAGCTGCACTAATTATGATAACGTTAATCATAGCACATGATAAGTTGTTGTTATGCAGCGGTGGCATGCATGGCAACTGGTATGTTTGCCACGGCCTCTGATTGTACACTGCTGTGCCAAATTAATAGACGACCAGGAACCAAAAAAATGCGCATTAACCACTAGAAGGTTACAGAACAGACAGGATATGCTAAATCATTAATTGACGCATTAATAGACAGTGTGTGCATCGTATAGATAGAATCACAAACAATAACTAAGATTTCTGGTGTGGCTGATGAATCGGAAGATAATAGAAATAGAACAGAATGCGATGAATTGGGATTGTCTGCAAGATTCACTTAATACAAGATTCAGTAAGCACCAGTAACCAAAGTCCGATAAAGAACACTCATTTGTCTTGGCACATTCAGCTAGCGATGGCATCAACCTCACCAGCCATTGTTTAATGATTCGATACACATTTTGACCTAGTAATAAATCATATTTTATCCAGCGCGATTGCAACAAGATTTGACTCTATTTAACAGCCAGGAGCACTGAACGCTGTGATTTAAGTACTAAATTCTGTGATATATGTTGCTTGCTTGTCAGTATTGGTATGAGGTTATCATTACGCCTGTTGGGGTCGTTTCACACACCAAATCGTTTTGACGCCCTGTTGCAATAGATTATCCAGGCCGGTATTGTACGCTAAGCATAATTGCTTGAAGCGATAAGATTTCCTACGTAGGTCTATTATTAGAAAACGAAACACATCAGCAATGATTTTTCCTTGATCCGATAATGTTGACAAGTTTTTTTTTGTGCTCATGCCAATTGTACCATTTCTCTTTGCCATTGGGTGAGATAAATGGGGCACGCCCCCCCCCCCTCCCCCACTCCGAAAATATTGTTCCTGATGTAAGACTAAATGAAAGTGAGTGTTCATTACCAACATAATTCTGAGTGTGATAGCATCAATAGTGCTTTCACTAACACAAATGTCTATCTATTTCTCGAAAGCCATGATATCGTATTACGTTTAGTTTAACACAACGTTTGTTGGCCATTAGAAAGCCCCTTGGTACATCACACCTATGTATGGCGATTCATGTTTCACAATCTACATGTGCCAACACACATATAGATTATGACGTCAGTAAATGTTCGAATGGCCACCGCTCACCTTCAAACACTAACAGTTTATTTTCCACAGAAGCTATGAATTCAATATCGCAATTCTTTTCACGATAATTGATATATGCCGTTCCATAGAATTGTGCAAAGACATACAGTGCATATTTGAATTGTCCCATTCATCGTCAGTTTGCCGCAATTATCACAGCAATTTAGCTATCAGTATCAGCCGTTATTATAACAGTAAAAATGACTTAGGATTGGCAAACTGACAGCTTTATTGCTTTTGCAAGAAAGCAGTTTCCATCATTCATAAATACAGTACCGTTATTTAAATCGACATTAGCCGAAGATAATCAATACGCTCATACTTGGCAAACGTAGCAAACTATTTGCCGTCATGTGCCTCTAAAACTGAAATAAATATCAGATCATATTTTTTGTCATAATAAAACACACCTTAACACCGTCGTTGCGAACTTTCAAGACTTTGGCAGCACCCATTCGTAGCCAGTCTTAAGTATCAACTTAACCACAGCAGCCATGACCACATGATTCAGAATCAACTCTCTGGTGCAGTTATGTATTGTGTTTAATCCTAGCTAATAGTGTGGCAGCTCAATCACAAAGGGAAATAGTCAGTCAGTGTTTTATCTTGTCTGCATATCCGGAATAAACCTTGATAACCTTGGTCTATAGTAAAGTTCCCTAGCGGTTAATCATAATTGATCGGATTTCGACAACTTGAAACGTATCATTAAGAAAGTAACGACTCGCGGTTCGGGGAGGAGCCAAGTCACAATGCCTCGATCATGTGTTGTACAGACGCTCTAAACTGGACATGATGAACATTTAATATCGGTTATTGCAAACGAACGCATTTGTAGATATCACCATTATAAAAATGGTGGTTACGCCTTTGTATATGTGTGCTCTCTCCGAGCGCGCGCGTCATTTTGGTATCGATACATTTCATATGCCCCGATTTGAGTCCATTTGTCAATAGAACGCGAGATATAATGTATATATTTGCAACGCAACATGTACCACTCTTTATATTTAACATTAAGTGAGATGCGCATATTAATTTCCCAGCGAGCCACACTTAACAACGTAAATGATGGGTTGCAAATATGCGAAGAACAATGTATGTACACCTACATCTCCAAGTCACCGAGCTGTATGCTGAAAATGCAGAACGAGAGTAAACTGCCCAAGGGAACTTTTGATAAGGATCACGGGAGTCGGAAGTTGGTGATAACTCAGTGCCCCTGGAAATGATGTGAAGCCATCACAACATCCCGTTTCACAACTGAAGTATAGACGGCTGAACAATCGAGATTAATCAGTCTATTTAGGGAGGAGCCTGCAGGTGATGGCATTCATGATGGCGATGTGCAATGGCAATTCAACATTTCCAGGGTAACTAGCAAAGTCAACTTTCTACATCCGTCGGATGAAATAGCAGTCCTGGGCTGTTCCTTGTGTGCATGTCTAAATGTGCATAAAACAGATGGCTGACCGATATTTATTGTACGGGAAGAATGCTTGAACCTCCCGTTTGTCCCTTGAATGTAAATAAACGGATATCTCTGAAAACGGTCTATGTGCTTTCTCTGAGGTTATCTGATAACTAATCACTCCTTCTTACCACAGGAAGCTAATCAAATACGAATCGGATAACAGAAACTTGGTGATATATTTGCCTGTTGTAGCTGTATCCAGGGAGTAAATACAGTCATCCCACGTGTTAATGTACCAAGAATCCGGCAAATTCAACCAATCACACCGCTAGTGCAAGTCGTCGTATCGTTAACAGAATTGCACGTTTGAAAAGGCAGCACATTTGTATTGCGCATGGTCTCAATGGCTGTTTAGCAAATACGTTAGGGAAATCAATATAGGCCTTGCATTTCATACTATTGATTAAGATTCGAGACAACAAATTGCGACATAGCGCATAGTCATATATATATATATATATATATATATATATATATATATATATATATATATATATATATATATATATATATATATATATATATATATATATATATATATATATATATATATATATATATATATATATATATATATATATATATATATATATATATATCTATATATATATCTATATATATATATATATATATATATATATATTTCGGGTGTTATGCGTCGCATATATTGGCGGATCTTTGCTTTTTAGTAATAAATGTAAGTTCTGTTTGCCCATAGCATCCAAATGCAAAACGTGTGAAGTCAAATAGGCATAACATGAGGCATGATTGGGGTGCCAAGTGCGTGATAAGGATGTTTATGAGGATGCACACGAACTGAATGACGTTGCTTGTCAGAAGCAAGAGCAACATCGAAATCTGGTCTAACTGCGCTTTTATTGGCGCATTGTGTAACCATGATTCCACCTTCGTTGCACTTGTCCTAATCTACCTGCCAAAGCATATTTAACACAGTTAATTCACTGCACGAGAGGGTGTATGTAAACCTAATATCCCGCTTTTGACTATATATTGATGGCTCAATAAGCAGCATGACCTTAATTCCTAATAGCATTTGACACATATATGGTGTGCAACCCCGCTATAAACGTGTCATGCTTGTAAGTAGAATGACCAGATGTTAAATAAGATATCTTTATTACAAGGCCTTAAAACACACCCACTTTGTTTTTGCTAGTGGCTTCATTCGCAAGGATTTATTTTGAACAGACACGTATGCATGCCTGTGGTTTAGGGGCTAAAGTAGGAATGCTGAGCACCGAATATAGCTAATGCAGTTTGAGCACTGCTTTCAAAATGACATAAAGGACCACATCAGCCACGACGATCCATCCAAAGACCACACCTCTCATACTTGGTCAGTTATTGTAGTAGCACATGTAAATATGATACATATATAAATATATATATTTATATATAAAAATATATATATATATATATATATATATATATATATAAATATACATATATATGTATATATATATATACATATATGTATATATATAAATATATATATAAAATATAGATATTTTCATACATACATATATATATGTATATATATATATATTTATGTATACATGTATATAAATATCTGTATGTATATATATATATATGAATAAATATATATAGATAAATATTCATACATATATTAATACATGTAAATAGATATAATCATATAAATGTATATTTACATATGCTTATATATATATATATATATATATACATATATATATACATATATATATTTTATATACATATAAATATATATACATATATATATTTATATATATGTATATATAAAAATGTATTTATAGGAAGATATTTATATATAAAGTGGTGTATTATTATTCATTTATATATATACATATAATAATACATATATATATACATGTATATATATACATAGATATATATATATATATACTTATAAATATATATACTATATATATATATATATATATATATATATCATCTATATATATATATATATATATATCTATATATCTCTATCTCTATCTCTTCTCTAAATATATATCTATATATATATATATATATATATATATATATATATATATATATACGATCTATCAATGTAATAGGCGGTTACTTAGATTACTGATGTAGCTAATGAATCGTAACGTCGCATAATTAATACAAGCTTAGTCAAAGTTATCTGTGTAACATCCAGCAACTGCGGCCGGCACCCGCTCAAATAGCGCTTATTTGTCATAGAACGGTGGCGCGAACAATGCCCCCAACCCCATTATTTCAAGCACAATATTGGTTACCTTGATCATCCCGTTCGTATTTTGCACACCAAGCAGCCGCAAACAATGTCCAATCAGATAACACCAACGTTGGCATGCTGCGGTTAAGCGTACTATGGTAGCAGCCATGGGTCAAGGATACGATTGGGTGTGTTTTATCAGGCACACTTTCAATGTGATTCGTCGCCGTATCACGACCAGAGTACTGAGCTTTGTGATCATGGCACTAAATCATGCTTTCTTTGTCGCATGCTCATCTGCATACGGAGTGAACATTCCTATGAGGTTATCAACCCGGGTGTGTGGGTCATTCTATACATGAGAAGTTTATGACTCCTTGTTGTAATAGAAGCCATGCCGGTATAGTACAACTATAATTGGAAAACGTTAACATCACATATTATTCAACAACGCTTGCATGAATGATTGGCTCCCAATATCGGTGCCAAAGTTATCTCAATTACTGAAGTGGTGTTCACACCCACGCGTACATATGTCCATTGGAACTTAAGTGTAAGCCTTAACCCCTCGGCAACCCTAGTATTTTGTATAAATCATGGATTCTCGATTATTGACACTTTTAAGATGTGTATTTAAAGTCAATTAGTGATAGAAATAGGGCTCCTTGAATGATCCTATTCCATCAAAATAACTTCACTTCATTTGATCTAATCTACCGTCCATGGATTGGCGCGAATGGACTCTACAAGGCAGAAAAGGGTAATAAAAACATATATGCGCCAAATACAGTGTTAGAGCGGGGACATTTACGTACTTTTTACCGAACACTTATATGAATTGAGGTATCATCGGCAGCTTAGAGTCTTAGACATAATCAGCATAGCCCCATGAATAAGGCTTGGCAATCGCTGTTTAGTAATAGTGTAATCACAGAAACTTCATTCATTCTGGATATACGACTTTTAATCATGTGCAGCTCTCAGTTGCAGCGCATGCCAAACTATTGTTAGTTTACCATTTATTCAATTTTTGATTATAACCTAACCTTTACACATATAAGACTGTCATGAACTTTTCTACATTATCTCCTTATTAATAGCCGGCCTGTTTGTAGTAGAGTCGATCTCTCCTCACTATGGACTAGGGTTTCATCATCAGTATATGCTGATCATTGATTCTTCACTAATGGCAGATCATTGGGCGAAAATGAATATGTATGTGTTTATTATATACCATCAACGTTTCCAGGTTTCGGTTGGTTTGGGGATGCATCGGACTGCTATCAATATCACAAAAAAATGTCGGTTGAATAAATGTTGACATAAATGGAAGCTGCGGTTCGAATGGGAGCTGTGGTGTCCCCGCAGTAATCGATTGGTTAATAATGAACGTACACCAATACTTATCAGCTGGTGTTGTATAATTCATTTTCCTATAAAGTTAACATAATAGTGTATTCATTTATATGACCTTAATTAATGCCGGACGATGGCCATTGTTTTGAGCAAGATTGACTGACCATCTTCCATCTTTTTGGCTCGGGTAGATTTAGGTTGGGTAAATCTAATAATAATAATAATAATAATGGTTTATTGTCTCAAATAATACAAATACAACAACAACAGTTTGCAGATTTAACATCAAGTGTATTGAGACAAATGGAAACCGGAACAGTAAACTGGTTTTTTTTTCAGTTTCCTTGATGAACTACACTTAATGACAGAAGTAACTAACAGCTGAAAGCAAGAAAAAAATATATATATGTATAAAGTATATATATACTTATTCAATGATATAATGTCATAAATATATAGATATATTGCTATTGAATGGAGGATATAATGTACAGGAATAATTGTTCCTTAAATATATGACAGCTCTTATTGATTTCGATATTATGCAAAATGACAATTTCATTCCAGAAGTTAGCGATTTTTGCTTCAATGTTGTATGACAACAAGAAGGTCTATATCCTGATAGTTGCTTATGTGATAACCATGTACAGTATCTTTGGTTCTGAACATATTAAATAACAAGTTTAATCTATACTGGAACATAAATAAACAACATCTTAGTATGTGCAGATTAAAAATATTTAGGATTTTACATAGTACAAATAACTCAGGAGTATGTGCTCTGAATTCTGCATTACATATGATTCTTACAGCACGCATTTGTAGTAAATGTAACCTCATTAAATATTCAAGAGCTGCATTTCCCCAGATTAGATTACAATAGGTCAAATACGGATAGATAAATGTATAATACATATTGATAAGGGTCTCTCTGTTTAATTTATTTCTCACCTTTTTGAAAATACCAATATTTTTCGATACTTTATTTGAGATTAATTTTATATGACTAGACCATGACAGTTGATTGTCTATAACAACACCGAGAAAACCTATTGTGTTCACAGCATTTGATTTATTTTTCTCAAGCATTTCTTGATAATATGATTTTTTAGCCAATGTAATCAAATGATTAAGTTTGTTCCTATATCGTTTGTACCTAGTCTTAATGTACAAGGTTGATTTCTTCAAATACATCATATACAACTTGTTTTTCACATTAATAGACCTGCAAATACCAATAGTCATCCAAGGCTTATATTTTCTACGCCTAGTTTTCATTTCCTTATAAAGAAATGCCTCCTCCCATAAATTTTGTACTACATCAATAAATTGTGAATAAGCATTCTGGGCATTATTACTTTCTAAGACAGAGGTCCAATCATGAGAGTTCAATAAGGTTCGAAAACATTGAACATTTCTTCGAGAAAATGATCTAACTCTAGTTACATTGTCAGAAGATTTATGCAATAAGTCTTCTGTCATTACAAATACAGGAAAATGATCAGAAAAATCTATACATAAAACACCTTTTATATGTTTATTAATTAAGCCATTGTTGCAACAAATGTTGTCAATTAAGGTGGCTATGCTGTGTGTCACCCTTGTAGGTTTGTCTATCATAGGTACAAAAGACTGAGAGTACATAAAATCTAAGAACGCAGCAGTTTGGGAGTGTTGTTCACAGTTCAGCAGGTTGATATTGTAGTCACCCATTAAATACCATATCTTGTTTTTATGTTTGATAATATAACATTAAGTTCATTGACAAATTCCCTGATATCTGTATTTGGCGGTCTATAAATCACACCAATGACAATACTTTTACCCCTTCCAACATTTGAACATTTTATTTCAACACACAAACATTCCATATAACTTTTGCACACATTTAGAGCATTTCTACACATATATTCAATATCATTAGAGATGTATAATGACACCCCACCACCAATTTGGTTATGTGTTTGTTCACATCATTCGGCCAAGTTTCAGTGATACCAAGCACAGAGAACTTGTGATTAAGTACAGACAAATATTCAGTTAGATTATCATAGTGTTTTGTAATAGTTCTTGTATACACATGAAACAAGGAAAGAGCTTCTTTAACGTGAAAAGATTTGGTTTTAAAACTATCTACATCAAGATAATCACATTCAGTTAGTTGTTCATTAAGCACATTATCATCAGGGTCTATATCCTCCAGCCGGTTTTTATCATCAACATTAATTTGAAAGGACATTCAAAAATTGATGATAACAGTAAACAAAAGAGATAGAGATTCTAGTATCATATGAGTGTGAACATGCTAGGTCAGTCATTCAATATTTTCCAAGTCAGACAAGTTGCCTATATGGATGATCTTATTTTTGGAGTCTTTTCCAATGACATTTCCGTTATGAGTCCAAACATCAGCAAATTTTCTAGCCTTCTGTTTCATCCTTGCATGGTAGTAGAGTTCAGTACGCAGTCTGGTAAGGTCTTCGTTGATGAAGTATTTTGAGAACTCATTACTTTCTCCTTATCCTTATAACAGGCAAGTTGGACAATTATTTGTCCGGGCCTCTCCTGTTTTTTGGGTCCTACTCGATGAGAACGGTAGGGTACTACATCAAGGTCAAGGGCTTTCAGTAACTCTTCCACTCTCTAATCAATATTCTCATTTTGCACTTCTCTGATGACATCAATACGTACTGAGCACCTTCGGCTGTATTGCTCCTGGTCATCTACGTTCGCTTCAAGTTCAGATATTTTTTTGTTGAGCTGACTGATATGGTTATCCTTGGTTTCAAGGAGCTATTCCAGGTTACCGAGTTTATTTTCAAACTGTGTGGTAATGCGGTCAACCATTTTGTCAATGTTCAATGCTTCTGGAGTTTTTTTAATCACAGTTTTGTTCGTGAGTGCTTCCACGAGAAATATTGCAAAGTCATATGAGGTCAAGGCATCTTTTTTAGCTGGCATGTTGGACGTTATGATGTGAGAACATTTTATCAGGTCCTTTGTTTTGATTATCGTTATGATCGTTATGATCTTTCAGCCGTATCATGTTTCATTGCCAGTTATCTGATGTGATGCTCATGGACATGATCAAGACCCATTATAACAGCCTGAATTGGTATCTGTTAAGTCATGGTGGAAATGGGTTTGGGGGATAGGTACACTGCAAATGTACATGACTCGAATTAGAAGGCTATGATTGTCTGCAGGAATGGGTTTGCAGGTATATGTAAGGACACCGTCTATCTAGTGTTGCGTGTGCTTACGGTCGAGTTTATCTTTATCTGAAACGGCATAACGTCGAGAAGGGAAGATCTATAGCACCGTTTTTTGAAACAATACGACCGGAACAGTGTTATCCCCCTTCCTTGGACAAACCACCTTGTCTCGAGACAACTGAGCCATTCTACCATTCCTCTACTATCATTGTGTGAGATTGATGGGACACGTACCTCGAATGAGAGAAAGTTTTAAAAACCACTATATTAGGATGACGTGGTGTGATTGCCAAAATATGGGATTAGCTTTAAATTGGCCCACCTTTGTTTGCCACGAGAAGCCCTCTTTGCAGCACACCTTTTAAATGTGCAAACGTACCTTTAAGACGTAAGTAAATGTTTTGATTGCAACCGACCACCTACAAAAGCTAACATCTTGCTTACAAATTAGATTCCATGAGCAATGGTCAGAAAAATGACCCTTATGGATTGCAAAATATGGCCGCGTAAATGGCTCAAATGTATGAACAATCGATCATTATCAACAGGCGTTTTCCCAGATTTACTAAAATCTGCACTGGTTATCCCGCTCCTCAAAAAACTTCATTAGACAAAAACACCATTGAGAACTATAGGCCAATCGCGAATTTAGCCTCAGCATCAAAGCTTCTTGAAAAGGTGGTGGCACAACCAGGCTTATGTCTGAAAAAGGGCGATTGGATAGAACCATATCAGTCAGCTTATATAAATGATTGCCGCACTAAAACGGCTCCTGTGAGAGTAATAAATGACATTATCCATACACTGGGCCGGCCGAAGGTGGTAGTGTTGGTGCATTTGGACCTAACCGCTGCCGTTGACAAAATGAATCACCGGTGACTTATACAAGTTCTTCAAAGCATAGGTGTGAGCAATGTCGTGCTTAACTGGTTCATCACATATCATAAGGCCGCACGTAATGTATATATACAAAATTCCTTCCCTAACGCTTTCAGTTGTGGCGTGCCCCAGGGATTCATTTTAGGACCACTGCTCTTCTATCTCAATACATCGTCGCTTGGTCGGATGATACAAAGTTCTGATTTCAACTATTATTTACGTGCTGATGACACCCAGCTTTATCTAAGCAGTGATCCCAAATACATCGATGCCGCCGTTAAGAACATGTAATTATGCATAACAAAGAGTCAAACATAGATGCATCGACATCATCTGTAAATGAATGAAAAACAAATAGAATATTTGGTCATTTCGTCGCGACAGCGGTCCAGCATGTTCACATCCAAAAGCTTATGTATCAATAACCACAAGATACATCCATCACCAGCAGCCAACAACATCGGTGCAATATTTCACTCTTTTGCATGAATGAAAACGCAGGTCAAAGCCACCTGCATAGCTCATAAATACAGATCCGCAATAGCTGTAAAATAAAATACCAATCCTGTGAAGCAAAGCTTCCAGAAAATGAACTGGGTTCAATGTTACTACGATTAATCCCTGAAACAAGCCAAATACCATTATCTCCGCACTATGTCCTCGTACGATGATCTCAAGCATTCGCTAACAAATTGCATAAGAGACGTTTGTAACACAAACAACGGGTCATTTCATCCCAATTTAGCGCTGAGCTCTATAAGGAAAATGTTTAAATGGATTATTATGGTGGGTATTATGCTCTCACATGAAAATCGTGGATGGATCGGAAGCGTAGCGTGATTTGACCGATCTGTACTTTGTTGTTTCAAATGTTTGATCTGTTAGCCATTAGCTTTCACATGCAATACGTGTGAAGTCAAGAAGGCAATACCATGAGTCATGATGGATGTGCCGAGTGCGTGATTAGGTTGTTTATGAGAAAGCACGCGAACTATAAGGCGTTGCTTGTCGCCAACATCTGAAGCTCGACTGACTGCGCAATTGATGGCGCGTTGATGTGTGTGTTTTTGATTGATTAACATCTCGCTTTGCTGTGTATCAAAGATAGGTTCTTTATTACATGCATGCCAAAACAACGTGTCATGTGATGACAAATAGATAAATTAAATCAGCACCTATTTATTAATTACTCATCTTTAAATACTAAAAAATACTTTTGACTTTTGTCGAAGCTTTATGGAGATTTCTGTCCGGATTCGGTGCACTAAGGTTCAAAGGTAACATCTTTCGTTAGACACAGACTTCTGGGATTGCTGAACAATTGCATTCTGATTATTCTCTGGAATGTAGGAAAAGAATTTAGCCCATTTGACAAAAAAGCGATGAGATTAGTCCATGAATTGGATATTAAGTACATTTTAAGTATGTGCAGTGGCGTTACAATGCGCCTGCTGCCTGCTAAATTACCGAGTAAATAAGAGGATTACATGGGCTTCCATATATGACTATGAAATTGAAGCAGTGTCAGTAGCCTTCGGAGCTTTACCAAAGACGCCATGAATCAAATGAGTTTCTCAGATTTACAAAGCATAGTATATATATATATATATATATATATATATATATATATAGATATATATATAGATATATAGATATAGAGAGATATAGATAGATATATATATAGAGAGAGATAGAGATAGATATATATCTATATATCTATCTCTATATAGAGATATATCTCTATCTCTAGAGATATATATATATATATGTATATGTATCTCTATCTATATATATATATATATCTATATATATATATATCTATATATATATCTATCTATATCTATATATATATATATATATATATTTTATATATATATATATACTGACGATTACAACCTTTCGTGGAAAATTTTTGTTAAGTACATTCTAAAGTTTAAAGCAAATAAAATCGTTTTGCCGCTTAATATTTCTGGTATATTCTTTTGGTCGTCCACGAATGGTCAAGATACTTATTTATGCGTATAATTCTAACCTTTTGTGCACATATATATTTGCCTATATTTCGCAGATTCCAGATATGTTTAAACACTTTTCCGTCATTATGGATTAGAATTATAATATGTATTGTAGATATGTTCATAATGTGCCATTGGCAGCGTTTTGCGAACTTATTCAAAGTTGTAAATAGACGAATAATGAGAGATAATAGTTTTTCGGTTATGAAATTTAAAAAAAAGTAATCGTTAAAAACTAAAAATTAACATATTCCACGCTCATGTTTAAACATTATTTTGACCATTTGGGCCCAAGTATTTATGGTAATGTCAACCAATGGTTAGTGGTTATAATTTGATTTCGCAATAATATTAAAAATTCTAAGAAATCATTCCAAAAAGATTATTGTTGTATTTTACAAAGACTAGACTATTATATTAAAATGTTCAAACCAAAATATTTGCAAACATTTCGAAAGAAAAATTGCATTGATTTTATGTGGACATTGTGTTATATCCTTTCGTGGACCCAAGTCAACTAAAGGTTGGCGGTTCGTCCACTGAAGGTTGCGTTCGTGCTAATATATATATATATATATTATAAATATATATATATATATATATATATATATATACTTATATATATATATATGTATGTATATCTACATATGCAATTATATATTCATGCATATTTATAAATGCATGTGAACACATACATGTATATAAACATTTAAATATAAGTATATGTATTCTTAAATACATTTCTATATTCACTTATATTCATGGATATATACACATATGTCCTTATTTCACCCGGGTGGCAAATACACATGTTATCTACAATGGAGCTGAAGAAGATTTCCATGTCATTTTGTCTCATCACATGGAGCCCCTACGAGAAGATCCTTCTCAGGTTTCTCGTACTGGGAGGCAATATAATGTGGGACATTACTTTCCTTTGCAAGGACCTGTTTAATTCGTTGTTGGGTATTTATTTGGAGATTAAGCATCTCAGCAATGAACTGATGTAAATAGTCTGAAACAAATCAGTGTTATTCATACATTATAAAAGTCATATTATAAATCAGTTGTATTATATACCCATATTGACCGTGTTTGTGCATTTGACACTTATTTTGGTTTTGTTAATAAAAGTCAAAATAACCTGTGTTTCATTTAAGATTTATGCATATACACACGAAAACAAATTGTTACTTTGACAGGCTTTACCACTAGGTCTCCCTGTCCAGCTTTGGTGTAGGATACTCCCCACTGGGACTTACCTTCTTGAGTAATGGCTTGAGCTCTGTTTGTGTTTTCATTGAAGTGAATAACTGCTAGGAGCAATCTGGATATATATAGCAGGTTGATAACTTATATTGCCATGTAAGAATTAAAACTTGAACACGTAATTATACAAAGAACTTAACAGCTTTCACTACACAAATGTGCTAAACTTCCATACAACCCCAATTCAAATACACACTATGGAATTCCAAAATATGTTATTTCATAGGTATCACTTGGCCTCCATGGTGGTTTAAGGTTAGTGAACACTCTTTGGTGAAACAAATATAACCAGTTTGTAAAATGATTCCAGGCTTGATATCTGCTCTGATGGGGAGAGCCTGCCAATGTCTTCTGGGAGATATTTGTTGCAAACTGTCAGTTCCAACTCTTTGTGTGGCGATTATATTTACATATATCAATACAGATTGCATTACGTTGGATTTCACCATTTTGACTCTTTAATTACACTGCCTCTGAAGAAAATATTTCTTTAAAAACTAATACCGCACCTTCAGGATCCACTTCCTGTCCTCTGATAGCCCATGTTCACATTCTGGGTACAACTCTCTATGCCCCGCGTGCTCATTGACGACATGCCTAGTGACAGAGAGCCACTTTGCTCGGACCAGATCCTCAGCTCTATCGCTTGAGGCAGAACACCAGTAAGCATGATTGGAAATGCTTATAGACCATTCACTCAGGATTATGCAGTCTTTTTATTTCCCTTTGGTCAGTATTTTCTTCTTGAACCCTTCATTTGCAAATAATTATGTTTGTCTAGCATGCTAACTTGCCTAGGGAGACAGTTTCGGTCAGCAAGTTGCACTGTCTCAATGCGGTGCTGAGATGGGCTAACATACATTAGGTTACCTCTGAAATATGTCTTTATTCCAGGAAAGATATACCTCTGTGCCTGTAAAGAAATCTATGTTATCAATGCCATAAGTATGCTACAATCTCATTCATCATAGCCTTTCAGGATTTGACCATGAAAAGACAAATGGATACAGAAGTAATCCATGCAAATGCATTTCGTCAGTATAATAATGCAGTTTCCTTGTGACACTAACCTAAACCTTTGCCTGAACCGCAAATGACCAGTGAGAGCAAGCTGCATGGTCGGTAGTGCTTGGATGTGATACCTTAGTCTGTGATTCATCTCTGTCACTTTGGTTATCTTTTCCCTGAACTGCCAAAACCATTTCATTTACTACCTGCATGACGAGAAACAGCTGGATTGATATACTGGCAACTTATTGATAAATTCATCAACATATAAATAAGTTTAAGTCGACAGGTCAAGACTAGCCTAAATGTTCAGCCGTCGGATCTCACCTGTTTTTGTTGCCTTTTTCAAGAGTCTCTTCGTCGCTAAGTTTGACTGTCATTGACTCCAACGTGGCTAAAGAGAGTGGGTATAGCTTCATTTCGCAGCCTAGGTTTCTTACGAAATCCAAGACTTTTGAACAGCTCTGAGTCAGTCTCATAAGCACCATTCTCGAAATGATCAGAACTTAGAACTGTCTCAAGGGTCGGCCTCCAGTCTTTACGCCTGACTTTCGACACCCATATGCGGCGCAAATGCTGTCTTTCGGAAATCGAAAAAACTCACGCCTTACTTCATATAGTACCGACAACCGAACGCACAACAATAAGGCTTGATCTACACGCCTCAGACCATGAAAAAAGAAGGGCAAGTCTCACGCGGTCAACCAACCGTGAAGGCTGAAGATGGCGAGCAGTGTTAGCGAACAGCGCATGTTACGTCATTGTCCGGAACTTCACGAGATTCAACGAGCGATATCTAAACGGTTTCGACTTAGAAAATGTACATTTCCAAAACATTTTCCCAAAAGATAAAAAGCGTGCAGTCACCGTATTTTGGTTACGATAACCTTTTTAAATATAGATTTTTGGACAAATAGAATACAAAAAAAATCATTGTATTTGACCAGAAAATCATTGTTTATTTTTCAACATAAGACGTGTTTTAGTCAATTAATAGCAGTCTGAATGAGTAAACCTTAAATAATGGCGGAAATGTTTTGGTTGGATGGTTATACTGTATAAGTACATGACTTGAATTGACTGCCTATAATTGTCTCCAGCCACTGATTTATGAAACGGCACGGTCTCTCTAGTTTGGTATGTGTTCCCAGTCGCGTTTATCTTTATCAGACATGGCAAAATGGCGATGTGTGAAGATCTAATGTTCCGTATTTTAAACATTACGCCCGGAACAGTTCTATCGCCCTTGTTTGAACAGACCACCTAGTCTCAAGATTACGATGCTATTATACCGTTCCCAACTGCCACTATGTTAGATTAATAGGACACGTAGTTCTGATGAGATTATTCTAGAAGTGCGACTCAAATGAAAGTAACATTTTATGGACTACCGTTAGCCGTATATGTAGTACTGACGTTGTGTTATTGCGTCAATAACGTTGCCACCCATACAAATGTTGTTCTATTCCTTGATGAGCCATGAAACGGGATTTTCTTTAAATTTGCACGCGTGTGTTTGCCATTAGAAAGCGTCTTCCTGTTACTCACCACATTTGGACGTCCTATTACTTACGATCGTTTGTTTATGGCGTCAGCAGATTGCATTCCTTAAACAAACTTAATTGCTTCTCTTTTTCTTTGGAAACTATGAATGCTACTTAGCTATTCTTATCAAAGCTTTATCTGTTGCATTTTTATCCAGATAATCGATGCAATGTGACTAGAATTGGTTCATTAGAATTTTTTAGGCAGAAAGTTGACACTGTAGTCCGTCAACGGATATTATTGTTCTAAATATAAAAAGACCTATCTGTGCTTATGTGAAATTCCAACTATTTGATAGTCAGCCAGCCGGAAAGAGTGGAAAAGTAAGCAACGTATAAGTTGTTGGTGAGAAGGGGTTGCTATCTGACCATATTTCACCTTGTTAAAGTAAACCGGGCAATAAATCTTCGACATAAAGGTCACAATTTTTAAACAAGCGAATTTTCGGCTATGACGATATGGTTAACTGTGTCATGGTTTGGTGTTTAAATGAGAAACCCGAGTAGCTGCTCAATAAATGAAAACTTAATTATACATGTGAAAAGTTAACTTCGCTCAAACTACTATCTAGAAGTACCAACAATAAAATGCTGGTCATTATCTCAACAATTAAGCCTATACAAATATACAGGACGTCTCTAAATTACAATTCATTTGTGTCCGCTTTTAATCCAAAGCACTTGCTGTGATTGCCTGTCGGATACTGAGTCTAGTTTTGGGCATTACGTAAATGTGCATTGGAAATTCCGTCCGAGTAATCCAAACAGGGATGCTGGGTCGTTTATGATATGCCTGTTGTTAATTCTAGCGCTTCAGGGAATTTGGTCACAGGATATTTGAAATTATAATATTCGGTGAACTTCATTTTTCTTTTTGATAAAGCATTGACACACCTTGGATGACATTGCAGTAGATCAAACTCTTGTTGAAAGGACCATGAAACAAGATCACCACTGGTATATTGTGGGTTAATAGCTTTAAGACGGCAGTGGTTTTGTCCCAACAAGTCATGGATAAATCGGTGTCCATTATAATGCCTGACACAAGAGCGAATGGTGGACTTTACGATTTGGAGAACACCCCTCTCATGGGAGGGTTTTTTCTTACACATTATCCTTAAAGTTTCTGTCGATTACAAGTTTATGCTGGTAAAGCTTTGTCTGAGCCACTCGTTTGCCAGGCTGTTGTTTCGTGCCATGGTGTTGTCTTTCCACACCACACGCATGATCATGCAATAACTTGCTACTAACAGCAATTTTCTTATTCTCAAAGATGAGAATATTTATCAACTTGCTCGTTTTTATTAGATTACTAACTATGCCGTATTGCCACGGTTATTCGAAAACCATTCGTTATGCTGTCAGTTATCTTGCATCGTAACGTAAATTTGACATTATTAATGATTAATATATGTGATTATTTTCAGATATATGACATACATGTGGACTGAACATGTAAAGGCAAATCTGCAATTTTTTTGATTGTGGTTAATCAATCCTACACCGTTAGTATTAACGTAAATACAATTTTCTTTCCATTATTTAAAATGGCTACTTATGATGATGACATGTTAAGTAGACGCTCTTGTGCAAATGGTAAAAAATTGATCCTACGGGGACCTGTGGCTGATGTAGCCCAGAAACCTAAGCCTAATGAGACTGACCTCCAGTAATTCCCTGTTAATGTGGTTCAACACATGAATACACAATAGGTCTTTAGGTCGCATCACACTATTTACGGGTAAACAAAATAAATTCACATGAGTGGAGCATACGTGCCTTTGTGAACTTGCAATCAGTAGTCAAGTTCGTCCCTAAACGCATTGCAGGTTCCTCTGGCTGCGACATAGCAAATGATAGCATTATATCGTAGGTTGAGTGATTTTATGCATCTTCCCCAAATAATTCACAGGTACATTAATACAATGGTTACCGAGGGGACGTATGACAACAATAAGACCGAGATATTGGTGCTTAATGTGTAATGAAACGTTCATTAAACACTTCCAAGAGACATGAGGTCATATTTTTTACTGTCATGCCTGTTTTTATTCTCTAACACATTTCAGACTTGGATGGCTGGTAAATCTTGCAACCCGTAACCAAACATTGTGATGTCGTCCTTGTGTTACCTTAACACGAATAACAACTTCAACACGCATGTAGAAATGCGGGTTTCTTTTCAAATTTCATAAGCGCCAATTTTGATTTACATTACTAATCACATCAGATTTATTTCACGTTCTCATAGTTCACAGTGAACGCATCGGTGAAATCAGCCATGCCATGAACATTCCGGGCTGACCTTGGATGGCATCTGGCAGGGAATGTATGATTTCAAAGAATGAGCATACATTAACTGAGGTATGAACTTGCAACAACATAGCTACTTGGAATATAAAATCTAAATGAAATCAAACGTAGGGATAGATAGTTAATACATAATTAGTACTAGGCAGAACACATTTCGAATATTTACAAAATAAACTCTACCGCGAGACTCAATTGTATGTTAATGTTGTCTGATCATGAGTCAGGTACCAACTGCAAGATCAACATATCACCAATAACGTAACGTGTTGCATTTCAGGTATCATGCTTTGAGTTTATAGAACTTATATGCGCACCAAATCGCACCAATGCAACCTCTTTGACCTGCTTGATATATGCATGTCATCCGTTTGGTCAGCATTGTGCCGTGTTACTTGTCTTTGATGATTGCAGCACAGCAGCTTTGGAGCTTTTGACAATATCTGTCACACGGCTGCGATGCGCGTCAGCGCCTCGTATTTGTGGTGAATCTCATGACCACTTTCTTTGTAAATGAATATCTATATTTTCGTGTCAGCGAGGCAAAGGCTGTTCCTTGGGTACACATTTCAAACCATTCTCAAACATTGGCTACTCATGAAATACTGATAAGGTATTACCAATTCGGATAAGTATATATATTTATGTTTGCTTATTGCCGTTGTTACTGTATGTAGGGACTGAATATTGCCATGCCATTTGTTAATACTGCACACTCAACAAATCACAGCACTGATGCAAGTTGTCAGATAGGTATTATTGACCTCATGTTTGGAGAACATTTGTCGCGACTTAATCATCGTAATTGCACCCAATGGAACTCTATCTAATAGCAGGGAGAAAATATCAATTGACCATGTACATGCTAGAACGTGGGGAACTGCATTTGACACCAAAGTAAACAGTACAACGGCGTTAGGTGTTATTTTATCCTCTATAGGTTACGGATGCTTTATATGTATGTGGGAAAAAACCACACTTGCATTCTCAGTGTACGATGTCACGATTCATTATTCTCGCTGGCAATCGTATTGCGTAGTTAGATTGTTGCCTTACAATAGGTCGAGATAAACTGGCTACGAAAGAAAATAATGCATGCACTGCCGCAAGCCACTTAGATGTTTGACTGTACTGAACATAAAACATGCATTGTGAATAATGCAAATGCAGTCTGGACCATGGGTTATACGGAATTTCATAAAGAATAATGTGATGGTATCTAATCTAGATGGCAAGCACTATTTTCCCACCCTCTTCTTGTGCCATACAATCATTATTGCATTCATAAACTGTCTGACACGTATAGTGTGATAAAATCACTCAAAGGTACCAAGGTCGCAACCCTGCTAAATTGCGTTCACTGTGTGATGTGCCTGGAGTTATTGATGAGGAGAAACCCAAAGGTCACTGAGCTCGTCGTATGTTCACATGCAGTGTTTAATGTGTTATCTGACTTGTCCTGGTAATATTCGCAATTGTTCAATACATTACCGAAAACCAATAACGCGACTTTCAGTTTTAGTTATTATCAACAAAGCGAATATAAGAATGGGCGATAATCGGCGTACATAATCTAGGACTGCTACCGCTGACACGATGCGGACGCCCTCGTTAACCAATTCCGACGACGAATTTTGAAAGTCAAACCTAAGAGATGTGGTCATTCATAGCAAGAAATCTCGGCTCGCGTGCTTTCTGGAATATCTACGCATAAGTCTAAATGTAAAAATGTGCTACTTACCAAGAATGCGACAAATTGCACACCTCTCGTGATATAAAATATGTTCATCTTTATAACAGCGCTTTATCAACATTACACTTGTTTGTTGTTAGTAACCATCGCAGATGGGATTTCTTTCAAAGTTAGAGAGCAGTTGTGATCCAGAAATAAATGTTCGCCAAATCTGCAATCAGCCATTTGTAAAATACTCCGCTTATTTAGTTACATGCAATGTTTATGGCTATGGAACACATTACAGGCATTGCACCATGTATCCATTGACATTTGAAACCTCTGCGATACACAAGTATTCAAGCGGCAAGACAAGCAGTAGTTGCCTTACGAAACTGTAGCAAACGATTTTCGCAGAGCGATCGTTCCTTTATTGGCATGATGGGTCACTGTTAGAGATGACGCACTGCGATTGTTACCGCTTTACGCCGGTTGGATCGATATCACGGATCTTAGAATGATTTAGCTGCATATTGTTATACCAAGCATGAATGACGCTAACATTTGATCATCTTACATACTTAGCTTCGACTCAGTTTGATTCAGCAACAGTTGCTACATGCAAATGGATAATAAACACTGCATATGATGATTGACCCCAAAGTTTCCTCACATGCTCGGCCGCCCGTCAATAAGTTGATTACTTATAAAGAGAAAAACGTGAACAGATATTGAACGTGTGGAAATGAGGGGTAGCTTTTACATGCAGTAAATGTTAATAAAAGAAACTACAAATAACGAATGAGATATAAAACGCTGCTCATAAATTATTTCTTTCTAAGTACCTTCTGCTGGTCTTGGAAAAAAGTGTAATGCAATATGGTGAAGACATAACATTATAGAAGAAGTCCACCATAAATCATGCGGACTATGTGGCTGGTCATTCGGAGCTTGAGGCAGTACCTAGAACTGAGATTAGTGAGGCCATTGAGACGTCACTGCTAAACCACATTAGTAACCTCCATGTTCATGCCAGTCCAATTTACCTTCAGTTTGACCATCCACCGCTTGTTAGCTTAATGCTATTAATGTGTGCTATAGTAGCTCATCCATGGATATGTCTGGAAGAGCCGTTGGTGAAGATAAATGTTGTAATTGGCTAGTAATTGAAACGACAACCCATTAATTACCGGATTGCGTGGGACAGTACTTCTTTCTTCAGTTAACCCATTTGTGTGTTTGTTTAATTCACCCCTAAATGGTAGCCCCAAAATGATATTCGGTATATTACGTACCACTATACAAATAGAAATGAATCAACATCACATGTTAAAATGCCTTAAGTAACGTGGATGAGGATAAATGATGCCTCAGATCAAGAGTCTTAGCACTGGTGTCATTTCGTATCCTGCACTCGTCACGATTGCTAGATTGTGCGTTACGTTTATGTATTGGACATTGTCATTGATTGCTTTAAATATTGTTCAGTACACATTCACTGCATGCTCAATTCTCTTAAATTTTGCTGTTATTTGCGTCGACATTCGTTATGAGTTTAAACCCTGAGTAAATTCAACGCTCCAGCAACGGCTGGTCACACGTGTAGAGGTGAAACACATAAAACCAAATTAAAATTAAGAGATTTTGATTAATGCAATGATATATGTGGGAGCTCTCAAAGATGAAATCATTTCTAATATACAGATAATTATGAAAATGCAGAAACATGTAGGCCGCAAAACAGCCAGTGATTATTGCCCTGGGTGGCTGTTAAGGGTAAATTGCATTAAGATAAGTGACTTTTATTGGCAATGATGGATCGCAGTGCAAGAAAACCCTTAGGTAGTTGTGTTCACTTGAGCACTCATGACAGGCTGATCAGTATTATTTGGCGAATGCTATCCCTATACGTGACCTGACCTTATTTGTCGCATCACTGTACCATGCAGCAACGATATTAATATATAATTACCTAAAAACGACACATTTTCTGCATCATGCAGTGATGATATTAATACCTAATAGCGACACATTATTCATACCACGTCTTCGTTTGTTTCATTCATACACGATGCATGATATACAACAAAAAGTTTATAAACACTTAGGGCCAGTACATTAAATCGCAAATCAAGCTAACTTAACGGGCAATATGCTAAGTGTAGCTAGTTGCACAAAATATATGGACAGATATAAACGCGCGTATAATATGCATTGGCAAAATTAAAATGATGATCATTCATAGCCATACACTTCAGGAAAACAAACGGCTGGAATACCATGGCATGTGGCTGTGTATAACAGATATCCCCTTTTATTAAGTGAATGGCAAACACGGCCTTTGTGGCCACACATTGATAGATTAAACCTACACTAATTCATTACTTCCTCTCATCGAAACACTTAACTATGTTATCGACTACTTTTTAGGCCGTGTGCGTTGCTTTGTCGATTGTCAATTACATAATCCCCATACCGCTTAGCGAAGCTATAAACTCAGTGCTCGAGATCGTCCCTGTCAAGCCAAAAAATGTTAAATTCCACCCCCGTCCAGTCCCCTCGCTCTAGAAGGTCGTTGACAATCTAATATCACCATCTACACCGCGGACATTAAAGATCGAGAATAGTTAACAGAACGGACGCGGTGAGAGGCGAACAGTCCCCGAAAGGTCAATCCGGGCAATCGATCACGTTGACATTAATTCATATTGCTGCTGTTATTTCCGCTATTTCTAATCCTGTGTCAGACGTGTGCTGGCAGCGTTAGGAGACATTTTTCCCGCTCTCATCGATCGCAGTGACGTCAGCACCGTATTCGCAAGTGCTTTTGTTCATATAACGTAGCGCCACCTAAACCATTGCAGTGTATAAGAATTAGGGCAGCGATCACCGCAGAGCCACTCGACGTGAACCCGCTTAGCGAAGCTATACACTCTTTGCTATGATAGCGAGGACATTAGTTGGCGAGGTAAGGGTTATATATTGAATGCGTGTGGATATTCATCAAGCTTCTGATTGCCGTGATTTGGTGATAAATACGCATTTACTGCTATGAGCGAGAACCAACATCATGTAGTTACAATACAGCTCGTTTTCTGTTTCAAAGGTTTTTTTTGGTTGATGTGATTGTTTCTGACAAAGTATGTTGTGACATTTCATACGCTGAACAACATCTAGATATTGGCTGTTACGCGTTAACATATTGTGCTCCGCATGTTATTCATGTGTATCGGCCTAAACGACCGAAACACCACCACCTCCACCACACCCCACCCCACAGAGGATAGATAGAACTTGCTATCTGATTCCTGTGTATGTGCATGTTAATTGGACAACAAGCACCGATTCGAGGTCGTTGGGATTCGCGACAAGTCATTACACGACTCTGGCATCGCCTAGTAACTATGTTGTCTGAGTACTATGATTAAGGTGGATCATGTTCGCTAAGCGGGAGGCACCTTGTATACGTCATGTCAATTAATGGAACAAAACAAGTTTTGCTTTCACGAAAATTAGATAACAAATAATAAACAACTTGACTCAATAACATTCAGTTTGGCACAATTCATCAGTCAAGCGATTATTTATCCACTAAGTGTAGCTGTCTCCGCCATGTCATGCGTGCGAATACCGAGCGTGCATTGACTGGTTATGAGTCAATACCTTGTATATCCACATTTTGCGTTTAACAGAACAATCGCCTGACGTGGCTAACTCGTTGGTATTGTTGACTTCTCAATGCCGTTTGCTTGTTGACGATATTGTTGCAATGGAGTGTGGTGCAAATTGGGATTCTATTCAATGGTGAAGTACTAATAACTGGAATTGATCATCGGGAAATGCCACCCTCATGTAACCGTTTATATCGATATGGAACGCTTTTAGATGTTGATTTATGAGCCAATTCATATGAAGAACAGATTGCTTACGATGAATTAACTTCTGGTGTTATGAGCGCTGTTACAAATCAATCTCTGTCCTTGATGGATCGCTGTTAACGATGAAACTCCGAGATTTGTGTGCCTCAATGACAGCATTAACGATGCCACATGGATTTTACAATCTAGTCACGTTACACTAACAGTCGTATAGTTCTACTGAGCATTGATTACGCTGAACTTGTCTATCTGTAGTAAAATCTGAGCTATGGATTGCTGTGTAAATCAGTTTGTCTCTCTGGAAAAACGTAATATGGACGAATAAATAAATTCGAAGACAGCTGTTCACTCCCGCAAGAATAAGTGCCATGGGTGAAAATAAATGAAGCATCGGATGATTGATTAAAGTGACAGTCACGAACTCCGCCCCGAATGGGACCGTAGTGCTCTCTTCATGTGACTTGTCCTAAGTTCATGATGGTATAAATGCTTTTGTCAATACATAAATTGAAGGCTCCTTAGCTTAGTATCATAAACAAAGAGCTTATAGCTTCACTGAGAGAGATATCTCGCTCCTCTGTCTGACAAAATGGTAGAACACGCCACCTGTCATAGCGTCATTTAAAATTAAACGAAATGTTCTGAGGCGTGCTTGCCTCAACCAACCGGAAGACTCCATATCTTCACCATTAGCAGCAAGTCATTAAGGCCACTGACGTTTGATCAACAGACCCAGGGTAGCGTCAACTGAAGACGGGTGTGTGTTTCACTCGTTGGCAGGCTCCCCGCACAGCTAGCCGGAGTGCACCATCTTAATGTAGCGCCAAGCACCTTGTCATAGCTTTGCAGCGTGCACAAACATGAAGGTTATGACGTCACACCATATATTACTTATACACCGTACGCCGTTTATCTGAATTGAAAGCAGAAGTGCAAACAAAAGACAAATGCGACGCCGTTTTGCACTACGCCGGTAGTTGCGGGATCGAATAATAACGGTGCTTGCTGCGGCCTAATCAATCATGATTATCTCGCCCGTTGGAACAGAAATTGAAAAACAATAATAGTTCGTACTATAATCGTGGGCGCCTTAGTCAACAAGACGGACAGCAGCTTGATTATACAGTATGTAACAATTTTGTTCATAGTACATGAATAATATAAATACAGGAGCAGCATGGGTAATGACTAACACGTATAGCTTACATAATGTCGTCCATAATGGCCTAGATTGAAAACCGGCGTTAAAAAATTTTACATGTGAAACGGAAATACAGCAAAGAAGTGGTTGTTTTGAATTTTTCTTGTCATGTTATTAATTCAGAACTTATTTACATTTTCAATCTCAGTAGGCAGTGCTCTTATATTTTGTAAACAATTACTGAAATGCGCGACATTGAGAATTTTGTAAACCATGGATATAACTAAATTTGCCAATTTGCATATTTGTTTCTGCATGCAACTGACTCACTCGACACCTGGGGTGCATCTTTAAGTATATGCTGACTTATCTAAGGCAATTGACTGTTGCGCGATGTTGTTAATAAGTGATGCAGTTACATAGCATCAGTGCAAAGCTCCATCCACTTAGTGCACCTTAAGTACAATATCTCACCGCTGTATTAATCAACCACTTAGTGCATCCCAAATACAATATCTCACCGCTGTATTAATCAACCACTTAGTGCATCCCAAATACAATATCTCACCGCTGTATTAATCAGCCACTTAGTGCATCCGAAATACAATATCTCACCGCTGTATTAATCAACCACTTAGTGCATCCCAAATACAATATCTCACCGCTGTATTGATCAGCCACTTAGTGCATCCCAAATACAATATCTCACTGCTGTATTAATCAACCACTTAGTGCATCCCAAATGCAATATCTCACCGCCGTATCAATTAAACACTTAGTGGGCCCAAAATGCAATATTGCACCGTTGTTTTGTTTAACCAATAGAGTAACTAAAGCATAGTCACGTCGAACTCATATGTAAACAACTTTTGATGATTGCTTCGTGCATAACAATACGACGCAACTTTTGCCTGAGGACATCATGTAGCTCTCACATTTAAACCAGCACATTAAGTTTACCTATATACTTGGTTTTAGCGCAATTAGTTTGAGAAATATTACAACTGAAGACCGTACGACAACTACATATGTATTTACCATGTCGCATTCGTGCGAAATGACCAATACTTAGGGAAAAATCTGTAGATGGTCGTTCATGCGCCAATTCATCATCTTCAAAAAATTCTTTGCATCCTCTGGGCTAAAAGAAAATTCTAATCGCTGATTGAAGGAAGTTCGGCAATTAAGCGTAGGATGTACGGGGGCGTGTTGTGACCCAGGTAATGGTTCTTTACGACACTGGCTGTTATATGCAATGCATGGACCTCGTGTCGGAAAGGTGTGATTTTATGCAGGATACTTTTATCAGAGAACCTGGAACAACATAGTCGACTCCATTCCTGTCGGCACTGTATAACACTTGTGTTTTTTTTCATTTAATTGACTTGTCATTCATGTAACTGGGTCGATATATGACACATGATGGACCTATATCAGTGATATACCGTCCAATACAAGATGATGGCTAAATTAAGTGCATATTCATCCAAGACAATATCGCTATCTACTTTGTCAGAACGGCCACGTAAATGCAATTCTATTAGCACTGATCTAGTAATTTTTTCTTTGCGACCTCGTTAACTGTAATGCGTTACTTACATTATGTTATCAACCCTGATCAGCCACAACAAACTCCACACTATCCTATGGGCGGATGTGGTGAATACATCTCTCATTCTATCAGTTTACGTTTACTGACATACAAATTACATTTTTCAAGTGATAAATAGTTGACCTTAAGGCCAAATTGTGTATCCAAGTGTTAAAATCGAAATGATAGAGGTGAGTCTCGTAAGTCATGTGCTTTGCTGCGTTGTATGCGCGTGATCGGTGTAGCTCGTGATATGGTTAAAAACAACGATACAAAAGGTTTAGCAAACTACTCAGCTCATCTAAACTGCCGTGAAATATTGTTCTGGTGCTAATTTACTTTTTGTGAACTTGGAACCTTCAACTGGTCGACTGAATGCATTCATTTGAATGTCTGCATTCCGATAACATAGCTAGGCCTGAGTGTTGCCTTTACACAAGCAATAAATGAATGCATGAGTACCACAATCTTCAATGAATGGACACACTTTATAACCGATATGCCTAATGTGTTGGAACAGCTATGCAACTATTAAAGCCCTCATCATAACATTGCATCAGCCCCATACGCTCAATCTTTTGCCCGAATTCATTTCTTGATGTCACACCATAATAAAACGGTTTGATACGGATTTGTTGCAAGAAATGGCCGACCAGAGACGGAAATGCGCTTTACCAGACCCCAGCAGATATGAATGATATGCAGATGATTAAGTTTACGCCATGACGTTGGTTGCCTGACTTAATGAATTATATGACTTGCCAGCTTGGAATATTGAATTAACGTGTAACGATGTTGATAATAAATTTTAACATTGCACCAACCCCAAAAGCATCAGAAGGATATGGTACAGCCTTGCCTACTCCATTTTCCTCCTGCGTTCCCGCCGAAACAGAGTAAGCACGGCTAGTCTGAGGGCTTCCATAAGCGGTTGATTAATTTGTTAGTGTAATGTTTAGGGGGGGGGGGGGGCATATAACCCAATTATCATCCGTTTCCAAACAGTAACGCCAGCAGCGCGGTAGGTATATTGAATGCACATTTTAGTCATGAACGATATTCAGTGTTTTCCAGGTACACGCCAAATTTCCTGTTATCATGTTATGAAGAATAAATAATGGCCAAATGTCGTGTAATGGCCTTGCCTCGGGCGCGTTCTGTCCTATAAACCAAAATATTTAAACGATTCGGTCAGCGATTCGGAGTACGATACAAGCTTTATCCGACCCTCTAGGGTGTTAAACTATGGCATGATTGCTTAAGGCTGGTTACCACACGAAGAACACGTGAGTCAGTAAATGTTGCAATAAATCTGAATCACGTGTCAGTTTACCTCAAATGTTTGTTTATTTGAAAGCGTTCAATTTTCATTGTTTTTCAAATGACAGAAGGATAATAGCAGCTGGCAATGATTTTGCTCTTACATCGACTGTTTTAGTGAGTATATATATAGCACACTTAGTAACTGTAATGAGCCATCATGTTACTTTAAATGTAGGACATCTTGTGTAACGGTAAACGTATCAAGGGTGTAAGAAGCCCGAGGAATTCACACGCTGTATGAACTGTGACAGTGTTTTCCTAATGCAATGGTTAGCTAAGAGACGAGATACCTCACTAAGATGAATCATGCAAAATGTTCATGAAATTAGACGATCTCGATGTCTACATACTTTACTTTACACAATATCATTCCCAATCTAACAAGTCAAATAACATTCGCCAATAATAGTCAGGCATCAACGTGGCACAACTAAAGAGCGGCAACAGAAAATGTCATAACAAAATGAGTCATTAAGCAATTACTGACGAATCATTGTAGTTAATAGCTTTGAGCACTACCTTGTTACGTAAGTAATGCGCATTTTTATACCCATAGCTTCTATCTGTGGAATATCTCCTGCTTCGGTTGAATTGCAGTTGAGATACGAGACTTCTCTTTGACGTCTTGCAATGTGGTTTTAATACTCTGCCATTATCCTAAATTCAAGTTGCTGAATGCACGACATTTAAAAATGTCGTTTATTGCATAGATTCTTTACACAGAAAAGGTTTTGTTTGATGTAAAACATGATGCTGGCACCCGCAAAAGATGAATTAGTAGATGAAGCGATAGGCCGACAGATATACACTTATAGCGTCTGTATGCGCAAAACGCTTATCTAGGCATAAAAACCTTTCTAGGTCATGTCAACCGACATATCCGTGAACCCAACGGTGTTTTCCTGCCAAATAAAGTTTCAATTGGCCAATGCGCTGAAAGGACTGTCTATATTGGCAGCAACATTTGCATCACCGAAAAACTAAGCCACCTTCAATTTGACCAATTTACATTTGAATGCCGTGACTTGTTTTGCGTTCTTGAGTTCTTTATGCTTAGGCGACACTGCTTTCACAAAAATATCCGAGTTACTTCCAGAAACAAAATGAGGAAACAGTTCATCATCAAACTTGGTCATATGTGGACGCTGCATAAACGACGATTTAGTTTTAACATTAAACTCTCAACTATATTTGCTATGAGCGCCTCAAAATACTACAACTTCGAAATTAACACACATAATTCCTCCATTGAAAGTATTCGAATTGTTCTGACTGCTGATATACATTGTTTCTGCAAAGCTTATACTTTCAAAGGTAATGGGCAT
>CM067344.1:2240513-2258120 GCA_034190875.2 Urechis unicinctus | reverse complement strand
AAGTCATTATTGATGAAGACATAGCCTGCACAGCGCTTGGTTTCCATTCCAGATCCAAACACATGTAAACAAGCAATTGTTATGCGGGAGTAATAAGAACCGAAACATCACCTGTTTAGCGCTCGGTACCGCTTCCAATCGAATGCAAAGTCAGCAATCTCAACCATATCATGGTTGTGACACTGGCGAGTCGTTTCTCAATCTTAACGCGTCCGTGGCGTTTTTAGACCGTACCAGTTATAGCTATGTGAACACATCCTAAAGTCTCTGTTCACGAAACACAATCAGCATTTACTATCAAAAAAACTTAGCCGCTCATGAAGTAAAGTATACGCGGTCAGCGTCACACAAATAAACAAATCTACAGCTTATAATGTTGTTATTGTGGGATCACTGGATAATAGAGACCTTGACATAAACACGCTTGACATAATTGGAGAGGAAAATGCCCCGTTTCCTGCGATCTTCTAGGTAACATGCGCTTATGACACTTCTTGACATGTATGTCGGACATGTTATTGTCGTTCTCGTTGAAGCCATATTAAGTACAAACTGTTGCTTCAGTTGCAGTATGTGGCTAACACAACACGACAAAGTCTGCATTACAATCAACATGCTCCAATATGCCCCACGTAGTCTTTCGAAGCTCGGATCATGCAAAATGGTCGACCGAGTGACAATATGGAGGTGTCACTTCATTGGCTCGTGCTACGCTCTGAGGGATATGTATATATATAAAATTATATCCATGTCATGACAACAACAACGTTTCGTGCAAACGTAAGAGAAGATTTCCGCGCTGGGTGTTATCGAATACGAGTTATCTGTTTATTTCATGCTAAAAACTGTTATTTCTTGTGTTGTTCAGTCCACGTGTGTGTGCTCATCATAAAATGAGAAAATATAACCTAAGTTATCAAAAGCGTGAAAAATGAATGGAACCCTTAAATTCACACTAGAAGCATTACATAAAAAGTTGCATTGTAACAGATGCAAACATACATTTCAAAGAAAAAGATTAGATTAATCAAATCATGTTTAACACTCGCACTACAATTTGCGCGAACATTTTTGCACCAGCAGCAGCCTTGGAATTGGTTGTGAAGGTGATAAATGAAATATCTTATCACATTAAACACACTGCACCTGCGTAGCACCTATCTCAATGGATACAATATCTTAAATAAGCATGGAGCAGCTTAGCTGGTTGATATCGGATGCATTACTTTGTATTGCTTCATCTCTAAGAATATTGCGGTAATCCACACAAATGTTCATCAGGAGGTGATACAATACATATATAAAACAAGAACCAACAGTGCACGTCCTGAATACACAAGCTATAACATGACGTTATTACTAGGGGTCCGTACATTGTTATATATCTTCCGGTGATGACCCATAGCATGCTGATTATTGGACCATTATATCCTATTAAAGTTGGTCATGGTAAGGCATACGATACCGCTAATTGGCCATTAGAGCTTAAACTCCTCTTTTTGTTCCATAAATGATGAGATTCATTAAGCCAGATTACACTTGCAGTAAGACGATTTTTAGGGTGAATACACCTATGACTAACAAAACAATGGCGTGTCATCGTATTGGTGGTAATTCTTAGATGGCCACGGGACCTCTTAAGCAACTTTATCACCAATGTATTAGCTACAAATTACGATAACGATATAATTTGATGTAATAACGCTCGTGAGTTTGATCAAGATAGCATTTGGGTTAAAAGTTTACAGTCTTCAGCATCGTTAACTGATTCAACGCAGCACATTAAGTCTTGCTCTTTAGCGCCATGCTCTTGTGCAAACATGATACCCATGTCTAAATCAACCATCTTGCTTGAATTAAACTTCAAACCGTCATACTGTATTGAAATACCGTACGTAAATGGTTAAAACTAATACACATTGTCAAGCCTACTCCCAATTGTTGGATTTGTGATAAGGGCAACTCTCCTGCTTTTCTGCAACGTGAAAATCGTCTGGGACAACTGGTTCGTGAATTCCCGATTCCGCGTATATATTTTCTTTGTTTAAATGAGCGCACAATCTTCCACAAGGCATGTGCATTAATACGTTACAAATGTATCGCAAGCCAAAAGCCCGTGCAGTTTTTCGTAGCGTTGTGTGACACAGCAAAATAAGTCCCCAGAACGCGTCAACTATGCGTGCATAAATATTAAAAAGCCTGTGCAACCAACCATAACTAATCATAGGGTCAGCATCAACTGATCCGGATGTGCAAACAATTACTCAATGCACTTTTCCAACGAATACAGGCTTAGTTGCTTGCCAGGGAACACAAGTGGCCTAGCTTAGGTGAAATCATTCTCAAGCAAATGTAAAATAAACGGAGGGTCTTTTTTATTGGTCTGATTTACTCGTGGTTTATTTGAAAAACAATATCTGCCATAGATAAACACGTGCACTTTGATGGACAGTTCTACCATTGAGTGAAATACAATGCTATCTCTAGCAACTGCAAAGTGTTTTCTGTTAATTAAGTTAAGCAGAATTTATTGCTACAGAATAAGGCCTAGTGCGCGTACATAGGCACGCAAGTCAAGGTACCTTAGACACTAAGAGGAAAGATTGTTTCTGAAATGGATCGGATTTGTTCTTGCAAGCTAATGATTTAACCAAAGTAATAACTCAAGCATGTCGAAGAAGACAATTAGGTATAAGGAAACTGCTGACGTGCCACACACACACACACACTCTCTCTCTCTCTCTCTCTCTCTCTCTCTCTCTCTCTCTCTCTCTCTCTCTCTCTCTCTCTCTCCCTCTCTCTCTCTCTCTCTCTCTCTCTCTATATATATATATATATATGCATTTATATATATATATATATATATATATATATATATATATATATATATATATATATATATATATATATATATATATATATATATATATATATATATATATATATATATATATATATATATATATATATATATATATATATATATCTATATATAAACTCAGTTCATTAACAAGAGACAACTATTATTGACCATAAGGCTATAGGCACCCGTTGTGCTTAGGGGACGCTAAATATTTTTTTAAACGTTTATGCTATGGCGGTATTCACGTTGTGTCAAAGCCTTCCTCGACAAGATCGTACGAGAAAAAAGTCGCGATATTTGAACTAAATGGAACTTGCATCTAAGCCAACGCATTTACTGCTTGACAACTAGTAATGCAAAGTAACTTAATATATATTTTTGCCTGGAGCATAAGAACGTTTCGACAAATCAATGCCCAGCATCATAAAATACCATTTTCCGTAATATTTACCGAAGGTGCTGCTTCCTTCACTGCGTGACATTGACTAATGGAGGTTATATAACGTTAGTCTACTCGGATATGAATACAAAATACAACATTCCCGTGCACGCTTATAGCTATGTTGTTATGTTTGACAAATGAACATGCATCCTCGGTCAGAGCTCATTAGTGCCTGCACATTCCATGCTTCCAGCCATTTCTTTCGGACCCTGCTGAATCGATCATTATGATCTGAATATTGCTCAGAATGCACCAGCCAGCAAACATTGACCGGTGGCCTGAACTGATATTATGTCATGTATAACAATATATGCTATCGTGATCTAAATAGAGGTTTGCATACCAACTAGAGGGTGCGAGGCGATGAATTGGTTTTATAACGGTTTTTATAACGGATTTGACCATGAGATATTTTCCATGAGATATTACCACAGCACGCACCTTAGGTCGTGGAGCTGCCTGCCCGAAGGTAGCATCTTCGTCTCTTAAATCTTATATGATATTCATGCACCACATGTCCGAAAACGTAGGTTGCAAAGGTATATTTACCGCTGAAGATGCTATTGAGTGTCAATGCAAATTATTGCTGCTATATTGACTAGATATCGTGATGCGTATATAAAGAAGTGAGAACAGCCGTCACATTTATAGTTGTTTTCTATAATAGAAAAACGACCTTCAGAATACTTAGTGGTTTCAATCACAAAGAGAAATTGACTATATTGGGTGTCAAAAAAGCCTTAACGAATTCTTCCTGATGAGTATGAGAGTAGACAACATGGTGGTTCAGATTGATGCATAGCAGTGTGCAAATGGCTGACGTGCAATACACACACTGTTTAGGTTTATAAACCAGTAATGCGGTACTTAACTTATCAGTAAGTAATCCTCAACATAGACCGCCCTCTGTTGCTATGATACTGAAGATGCCTCGCGTTTGAACGTGTTGGCCTTTAATGTTTTATATCCCTCCTCAACCGAATAGCGCTAGCGCCTCACTCGAGTGCCGAGGCCGTATATGGCTGGTGCGCTTCAGGGAATCAGCCATCGTGTTTGTACAGCCCTTCAGAGATGAGGATACATCAGTTGCATGGATGGTGTCAATGTTCTCAACTGGATATCGTGATGCTTAGAGTATCAGCTTACGATCTATCACTCTAATGCATCCAAGTTAAAACGGGAATAAAATCTGAAGTGTTGTTCCTCCGTTGTATCGGAAATTAACAATTCACTTTCATTGAAATCTGAACATATAACTAAATATCTTGTATGGTACACTATAGATCAATGTACAGTGGGTGTCATTTCTGCTGGCTTTTCATTGTTTTATTGACAGCAACCTATGCAGGGGGCTGTACAAAAGTTACCGCTGCTCGCTGCATGGGCTTTAAGTGTGGCACGCCACGGTCATATCTAATAAACAAAGGTCATTCTTGAGTCGGCCAAATAATTGTCAATCTATCATGGGACCGCAGAGCATGATTAGGCCAGCCTCCGAGTAAATTTTGTTGCCTTGTGATAGATCGCAATTTGTAAGACATTTTGGAAACCTTTTTTGCTAAAGGTGTAATTTGATGGCATAGCCCAAAGGTTTTGTTTTTATCTTGACCGTAAACTATGGTTTAGGTTATCGAATGAAATTTAAAATCATATATATATCCCTAAAAAATTATACGGTCGTAAAAACAAATAACAGATTGCAGGTCAATCGATTTGTTCACTTTTTCTGATATTAGTAATTATAAGATGTCCATGCCGATAATAAATATAAATTACGAATTACGAATCGTGGGGAGTCAGCGTATCGATCCTTTATCACCATCTCTACACAGGAATGTCAATTTTGTTTTGCAAAACGCAACCTATTTGGAGACTAAGGTTTATATTGCTCCGATTGATTGCATTCGAGCGTTACGTTAACTCAACATGCTTGGTAACCATCAACAAAACATCGTTAGCTTCAAGCAAATGTCAATCGTAGTTCCAGTGCATATGACAGGGAGTAAGTAATAGAGTTTGGCTATTTTGGCTGATAAGCAATTTGATATTACATAATTGCAACAATTCTCATCACCGTGAACCCCTGCTGACGTCCTCGTAAAAACTCAAAACATTTAAGGGGCCGATGATGAGCGAGTAATATAATTAAGACTCCATGTTTTAGCAAATATGTTTGTAGACGTTGTGTGCCATAAACAGGATAACGGGAGCAAATATAAGGCATTACATATTTGAATATCAACTACGTCAATGATTAACGGGAATGTTAGATGCAGGGGTACAAGGTAACTCTCTGATTCAAGAAACTGTCAACTGCTTGACGTTAACATTAACTCATGTTGAAAAGTAAGCTATAGTTATGCGCAATAGTTCATGTGTTCATCTACAATTGCCTGTGTTTGATGTATACGACAGCTTCAATATTATATTAATGATCTATCGTAAGTGCTCCGTTCTTTGACAATTGATTGTATTATATTGTGTTAGTTGACTATTTGGTAAAATAATCACAAATAATGTGGAATTACAGGAAAAGGCTGCCAGATTGACGGATACTTAAATACGTCTCAATTCATCTTCATCCTGTATATGTTATCCAACTGCGTGCATTATTCTGTAAAACCATTCACAAAAAGATAAAACAAACCTGCTGACAATGACTGGTCATTAGGAGGATAAATCTTGAAAACGTTATTGCATTACATCGAATGTATCCATATCACTGATGGATGAATTGCAGGCAACCACCTTTTTGACGTGCTGAATCAAATTGTACAATTGGATTTGAAGTTGCGAAGGTGCCTGGGTACAACACTAAGATTTGACGTTGGAGTAATAGGAGACGGATAGCCAGGCGTTCTCCGTCATATCATGAAGTTCAGAACATGAAAACAGGACAAGTGTGTGAAATATTGACATTGTTATCCCTTGACAAGCTACGGTAAATACGACACACGTGAATGCACCAATGGTCATAATTGCAGTTTATTCCATCCATGTCTCAGCAGGATAGCACATAAAGAGTGCAAATTTGCTCACCTTAAAGGCACAAGACGTACAAGAATCAAACCATCAAAGTTTTCGCAATCGGTCCAATATACGCAGCACGCCACAGAAAGTACGACAACAAAACAGACAGCTGCAGCAGCCGGTTCGATTCCTGCACAGGCTACCGCCGAAGAGGTCTTCGCAGGAACTGTAGGTCCTCATTACAATGAGCCCCAGATAGAACGTTCAGAACTTAAACAGATCCAGACGAGACTGGTGTTTATTGAAAAACAACCAAGTTCCGGTACACTATTCGATATAATGTGCAAAACAATATACAGCCACTATAGCAGTATGTAACCCTCATCCAAGGCCTCTACATCAGCAGCAATAATAGCAACCCATGCAATGTTTTAGAGAGGAGTGCATGGCATGGGAAAGGATGTAAATCGAACTTGGATATTAAAACTGGATCCTCATTTGGTTGCAATACACCAAAGCTCTTTATGTGTTCACTAAATCCACATTCTGTCCGCAACAAGGGATCTGATACACAAGAGTTTACACCGACCGGGAAAATATATATACTTGCATTAACTTAGACCTGGTTATGAGGCGACGACACTGTTATAGTTAATACCGCTGCTTTGTTACCAAATGTCTATGATATATTACTCAACCCTCGGAAATCTGGTATACAGACAGGGCATTAATATCTTATCTACAGCACCAGTACTGATTCCTAGAATGATTGAATGCGCTAAAATGCTTGGTGCAGCATTTCCAATCACCTTTCTTTAAAAGCGCGCATACACCTCATTTATCAAATTTACTTGCTGTTGACTTAATTGCCAATCATGTTGCCATTCCTAAAGCTTACCGTTATGGGGATAACTTGGTAGGAGTTATATGGCTTGGTCGCACTACGCTCATTACTTCGATTAAGAATGAGCTTAAGACGACAATAATGGAGATAGTGTCTATTCATGGGTGCTTTTCATAATCAAAGGGCATCAATATTCTTTGAGGGGAGGTTTGTTTAACGCTTTCCTTTCACTCGAATCGTAGACTTCCAATGAATTATACAGGATCTGATTTAGTCATCGAAAGCTGCAAAAAATAACATTGTTATATCGCAATAGCATCACTGTATACTGCAACTTAAATGTTAATGGACAATCTTTGTTGCGTCGAATGTGTGATTCTCAAATTAGGAGATTGAAATCAACGTTGACTACAACATTGTATCAATAATAATAATGATAATAATAACAATAATCAAACAAATCTAAATCAAAATATTGAGAAGGCAAAGAAGCGTGTATATTTCCTAAAATCAGACATTCAATTTTGCAAGGCAAAAATGGTGTGATACTCTTAGCATACAATTATATTAAACTAACATGGCAGTTCATTTTACAGAATTTAAGGTTATTGTAGTAGTTGAATATTAATACGGTACGCTGATCATCGCTTCATTGACAGACAAACAGAACACAAAGCTTGTGGAAATATGCAGGTATCTATTCATGGGTGGTTTATATAATCAAAAAGCAGAGATAATCTCTGTAGAGAGGGTTGTTTAACAAAATCGTTTTATTCATTATACAAACAAAACAACGATAATCATAACAAATTTCAAATGCTATAATCTATGATGTATTAGTGTTTATGATATTTTAGACATGTAATATGGAAACTACAGTTGCCTAATCAGATAACTATCTCCAATACTGTATGTCGGGATAATTTGAGCTATTTTCAATTCACTGGGCTCAACACATTGACTAAGTGAACTATTCAGTTGAGGTACTCCTGACAAAACATGCTGCTATATACGCATGGTAATCAATAAACATTTTGGCAATAATTTTTCCGTCTGACACGATTTCATCATCGATGTTTAACTTAAGATGTGTTTTATAAGTAGGAGTGGCAAAAACTCGTAAGTGCTAGCAAGGTCCAATGCGACTACTGTAGTTGCCAATGGCAGAACGCAACTATTTTACTGTATCATCTGTTGAGCAAGATGGAGTAGCAACATGACTACATGGCTCATAATCATTATTTGAATTAAAAACGCTTTGCTCAAGAATCCTAAACAAGGGATTTGTGGTTGCACGCAAAGCAAGCTGAAAGAACAACTTCACTGGATATTCCTGTTTTTGTTCATATAAAATCGGTTTTGGTTTCTGAATTTTCATTTTCAGCTTTCTTAACCGTGCTTTGGTGTGGCAATGGTGCTCACAATGGATCACCAGTTATAATTGGTCCAAAACATTGATGAATGTATCCCTTAATGTTGCAACATTGATATCTCAGTAAAATCGAGCTGGCTATTTGTCTGCAGCATACGTTTACAGCAGTGCCAATGCTTCCCTGCTAAGTTATTGTTAGAATAATAGCTATTGTTATTACTACTATTCAACCTGCAAAAATACGAGTTAAGGCTTATCGCAATGTAGTGGGTGTAAAATATCTACGTATCAAATAAACAGTCATATTTGCATCATTTAAATTGACTGGGTTGCAGAAATAGGGTATGAGAAAAAGCTAGGTAGGGTTATTGTCATTCTTCTGGCGTTTGCGATTGGCAGATTTCGGGTGTGAAAATAACCGCGTGTTTAGCTTTAGAGGTCACATGTTGCATGGGCAAAATAATTCCTGGCCATTGCTTAAACAAAGTTAGTTGAGTTCTGATTTCTTCGCAAGTTACAATCGTTTCATTTCATATCATGATTGCAATGAATGCCCTACGGAATCGCCATAAGCTGTTGCATTTGTGGATGAACTGAAATTGAAAACGATGATACTGCCTCCCCTTAATGGTGCAGATAGCCCCCTTGTCGATGCATGACCTAGCGCGTACATCGCAATTTAATTCAACTTGCGTTTGGAAATTGCTTCGTAAATCAAGCGGATTACTTTAAATGAACCCAGACCAATTCGGTTCAATGTTTGCACGATTTTTTCTGCCGTTTTATTGTGATAGATAATACGCCCATCTAATACGCGGACGTATGTTCATTGATAGTTATGTCAAGCGTTGTAAAGTGCTCTTAAAACGATATTTTTTAATTCACAAATCAAAATATTTAGGTATGAGATTAGATATGGCGAACGCTTGGAGTTCATTTTCGGATAAATAACTATTTTATAAAAGCAAAACCGCAGAAGTCAAGGTCGCAGAACAGCAAAATCACGTGAGGCAGTGCTCTTCACAGTGCTATGAGAAGGCGGTGCTTACATGGAATAGCTATACAGTGATTCAGATGTCAACAACACAGTCATTAATTCCAGGGATGTTATGCCCAAGATTGTATCTTTATCAGATCATATCCAATGGTAATCGGGTAAAACTATTGTACTTACATTACCAAACAACCATCTGCGATTATCCTTCCACTTAAAACTAATTCTCCGAAGGCTTGTCAGATATACACAAATCTACGATGCCCTTGTCAATTCGGTTTCTAATGTTCTTTATACAGATATAGGAGATACGGATTTGTGAATAGGCGCGAACTTATGCAAAGAATGAGAATTGAGTGACCAGCAGGTGTTATCTTTTTTACTTAACGACGCGTGCCTTTCAAGAGCACGGTATTAAATACCATTTATTGACTGGTTTTGGTAACATTAGAAATGAATGCATAAGTTTACAAGATAAGCATACTGTCACAAGATAATATGCGTAAATTGTTCCCTATCGTTACGTACGTATATTGTAAAATGTTCATTAGCAAGCATTTTACATTGAAAACAGTGAAGTAAAGGTTTGCTTGTTGACACTTCTCCCCATCGCATTAGCATGCTCATTTTTGGCGACCGAATCTTTATCCCGCCCACAAGCGAGATAATGCTACGGTAGTTGTCTTGAGTCTCCCCTGAAGGTCATATGGTAAGAATCATTATTTATCTGATCATCTATGGTTAACAAAGTTGTTCAATGACTCGGATGGCTCTCTGTGTGTCATATTTCTCCAGCTTTTAAAGAATCAACCACTTCGAAAGTAAGTGCATTAGGCTTACATACAACAGCACGCGCAATTGACAGAAACTACAGGGATCCGTAGCATCTAATGTACTAGTCTTCAGATAAAAGAATTATCCACTGAGGCGTTACATTCGATACCTTGTGTGTCTAAAAATGGGGCATATTAATATCAGCTGACCAATCAACCATATGGCACAATGCGCGCGGTACAGCCGGCTCCCTCTCTAAATAACCAGTTCGTTTATGCATAGTGTACCTATGCTTTACCCTTCTCTGCAACACGAATTGCGATCACTGCCGTCCATGCCAGAAAAGAATAATTCATTGTAACGACCAGGATAATCAGATGACCTAGCGACCTTGGTCATGATATGAAACCACCACAGCACCCCGTTTTACTCGCGATGTATAGATGTATGTACAATGTGAAGGACGAATATGTTAATGGACATTCGACGCACTGCTGCTGTTTACTATGGTGGCTGCGACTGACATCTTACATATCCGCTACGAGTATGCTCTTCATCGAGTGTTTGTTACTGTAGGGAGACCGTGCAGCGATGCTCTTTGAGAAACTATGAAACACACTTTCCCGTATAAAACCTCGTTTTACTACACATTGTAATCACCCTTTATAGATAAGCTGTTCGCGCAATCTTTTCCTGGTTCCCAACCTTTGCCTGCATTAAAGACATTGTGAGTGTAGATTTTTTTATTGTGCAACAACCCGATCTTCAACAATTGAGTTGGTCGACTGGCGCAATTCGGAGATCTTGATTAATTTAGCTGATCCTAGAGTTCAGAAACCTTTTCGTAACACAACACGCATTTGCAAGAGTAAATATAAAGAACGCAAATATCTTAGGATAAATTAAAAAGCGATTCCACGTCATACAAGGGTGACCCAGCTGTTAACATATTGGCTTGAATCACACCGCGTTTGCTACTCAGAATTTCGGAAAACTATCTATTGCTATTTCGTTCCTGATTCGACCAATAAAGGTTGCTATAATGCATGGTAGTGAAATGGTACTGTTGTCACTTTTAACAACGAATCGATATCGCGCCCGTAATGGCTAGGGACGACTTTGATGCTTGGACAGCTTCCCTTTAATGGCAGTGCATGATATCTCCTAGCCTAGGGGTGGGGGGGTGTCATTGAACCTGACTAACCACGTGATGAGGAATGAGTTGTTTTTTACACCGTGGGGCATGATGACGACAAGGTGCACGGGTACAAGTAGATTGACTAGTAGTGCGGGGCTTTATATTCAGAGCAGCTCTGCAGAAAACGTAAGAATGTATAACTATGAAACCTTTTGTTGCCAAGATTATTTTGCAGTACAGAATATTTACTGATCTAATAAGATCAAACAGTGTGTGTGTGTCATTATGTTAAACTCCATCTCTATATCTCCAAACAAAAACATCAGAAATAGTCGTTAATTTGGGCTTTCTTATAATCATATTGCGATATATATATATGCTTGTGCATGTATGTTGTTTGGATTCGCGCTGGACATTTATTATGGCAAGTGATTGCCTATCAAAAATTGCTCTGACAACACCTAAACAGCAGTAACCGCAAAATAAACATCAATTGTCAGGATGCATTTGTCAAGAATAACAGACTCATATAAGGAGAGCACGGAACATTGTTAGGTCTACAAAGCGCGAGATATTAAGACAGGCTCATATGTATTTGCAAAACTATTACCGACATATTTCCACGTGTAAGTTAATGGCGTTCCGTTCTAATGACATCATCCGACATTTCCAATACGTCGCAGATTGGTTTGCCTCGCCTACTCGCATTCCCACTCCTGGTAGCTCGTTTTGTCTTTGAATGAGTCAACTCTCAATATGTGGTCTTTTACTTTAATAACCAAGGTTGTTCAATTATACTCATTATGAAACTGAGCGATATATGAGAACAAATCATAAAAACCCGTCTCGAGAAGATATTGAGATGATGTGCACCACTTGATTCGGGATCTGTCATCGTATCAATAGGCTGACAGGAGTGTCTTCCAGTAGTCAGAGGGCGCTACTGTCATCCTATGGCATACGCATAACCGGCGACTCCCAGTATCCTATAGTATACGCTGACCCCAGTTGTATCGGGTGTTACGACAGGCTTAAATATATTTGCAAAACTATTACCGACATATTTCCCCGTGTAAGTTAATGGCGTTCCGTTCTAATGGCCCATTCAACCGCAATCTGATAATCTGCAAGGTCATTCATTTACCCGCAGATGCGATTGCATACCCTAAAAACTCATTGTTCGTATATTATTAAGATGACATGAGTAACTAGCTGATCTAAAAGAAAATAAATGTCATAGGTTTTGCTATTATATTGAATGATTGCTTTCAATTAGTTCTCATGACATCACAAATGCGTTAAAACATGTCACCAGTGTGTATGAGCCCATAAGAGCTATGCACTATGTAATTGAAATGGCAGGCTACTATTTTAACAGGTTGAATAGTTTTGGTTTTACTCCCGTGTTATTTCATAAAAAACGAATAGGCTGGCGAGAAATAGAGCTTTAATGACTGTCCAAGGGAGTGTTGTTTTAATAGAGCCTTGCATCAGCAAGGGGACACAATCTAACTTATTTTTTATATGTTGTGTTTCAGAATCTAGTTACCGCGATACATACTGCGACTAACTCACTCGTTATATTATAGCTGAGCATAATGACACAGCATGCCTGATTTATAGAATGCCTGAAGTTTCACTCAAAATCTGGCAAGAAATGGATAGAAATGTTCTTCATTGTGCAAACGAACTAAATTAAACTGTTACTTGAATGGTTTCAGTTTATACAAATAAGATTAATTCGGTATACATCATAATGAACAGTGAACGCGTGGTGGGATCTAATTTACCGTCGTCCGCGTGCACCGCATTATTTGCCACATATTAACGTCATCCGCATGCTCCGGATTATATGTCACGTATTAACGTCGTACGCATGAATTAAAACCACCAGAGTCAACACACTAATCTGTATGGCGTATCTGATTATTATTCACTTTTACCCTGGGGTAAAGTATTTTGTTTTTGGTGGGAGGACAATTTTGGAAGATCAAATATGATCGGGTCGTATTGGGCGATGGTGAATTTAAAAGACAGATCCAGCAGTTTTTGAATCACATTGGCAAATCCAACAAGCATCATTAACATTTCAAAAAATGTATGCATGTACGGATCACAAACTTGCACCCACAAAAATTATGTTTATATATATGTTTATATATATGTATGCATATATATATATATATATATATATATATATATATATATATATATATATATATATATATATATATATATATATATATATATATATATATATATATATATATATATATATATATATATATATATATACATATAAATATATGCATATATATATATATGTATATATATATATAAATATATGTGTATATATATATAAATATATATATATATATATATATATATATGGATGTATGTATGTTTGTATGTATGTATGTATGTGTGTATGTGTGCGTGCGTGCGTGCGTGCGTATGTATGTATGTATGTATGTATGTATGTATGTATGTATGTATGTATGTATGTATGTATGTATGCATGTATGTATGTATGTATGCATGTGTGTGTGCGTGCGTGCGTGCGTGCGTGCGTGCGTATGTATGTATGTATGTATGTATGTATGTATGTATGTATGTATGTATGTATGTATGTATGTATGTATGTATGTATGTATGTATGTATGTATGTATGTATGTATGTATGTATTTATGTATGTATGTATGTATGTATGTATGTATGTGTATGTAGTATGTATGTATGTATGTATGTATGTATGTATGTATGTATGTATGTATGTATGTATGTATGTATGTATGTATGTATGTATGTACATATATGTATGTATGTATGTATGTATGCATGTATGTATGTACGTATGAATGTACGTCAAACATGTGAACTGACAGTATATGTGTAATAGTACATAAGAACTTATGGTTCTGTGTAAATATCGCAGGGGGTGGGGGTGGGGGTGTTCTCACTATGTGGAGGTTAGTGGGGATGTGCCGACAATTTGGGTTGGTAATGGGGCGTTTGGTATACTATTGGTCGTTATTTCTTGAAGACAGGTATCGTAATGGGTCGGTTTTTTGACAATGACCTGGTAAACTAACACGTGCGTTTTTTGACAGCGAGTATAGCAATGGATATTTGTTTTGTGATGGGTATCCAATATGATGCTCAATATTGGGTGTTTGTGCGCAAGTCCCTAGGGCCAATCAGCCAGCGTGGTTGTGTTGTTTTAAAGACAAGTGTTATGGCATGATAAGCAAACAGAAATGTCAAGACTGAACGTTCTTCTTCCATTGTTTCCTGTAATATCGTCTACCTCATGGGCCGGACGCCCTGGGGCACTCGTTGATAGCTTGCGGGCCCGAGTCACACATATGTTTATTTAGTGGCCGCTATCTTATTAACTGCCTTGCCGTTACGAACCAGAGCATCGTTGGGACTAACCACGGTATTAGCAAATTATTTTTGGAGTTGCGAAGCAATCCCCCCGGGATTGATAGCAACCGTCATTACACCAACATCACCCATCGGAGTAGCATTAGCACATCCTCAATGTCTGCAGCACCTTCAACAGCCGAGATATTAAATTTACAAAGCGGTGGTATAAGGTGCAGCCAACATTCGGTAAGTTTGTTTTGTAAACTAGTCTATACACCATGTTGTCATCAACACCATTTTGTTAGGACACTATCTAAGTCAGTAAAGGATAATCTAAGGATATGAGCTTGCTCGCAATAGCTGAGTGCCACCAATTTTTACATTTAGCCACCATAAAGGGGGCAAATAATGGGGACATCTTGACATTAGTACGGCTGACGGGACTTGACTATAATTACCACCAACTCTTACATTAAGTATTTTAATTTATTGATATGCTGTTTCTGAGAGAGAGAAACAATAAGTGTAGACAGAAAAAAATACTCTTTATTGTATTCAGTTAAAAACAGCCAGCATGACCAAGGTTTAAACCATGTCATTCCAATTATATAAATGCCACATTGCCAAAAATACAGCTACACAACGGGTTTTGCAGCTTGGCGTTCAGTTCCGGCTGTATTGCTAGAAGCGCAGCTAAAATTGAAAAAGATATATACAGGAAGAATATTAGATAAGGTCAATTACAATGATTAACTGCTTGTTTTAAAAAGGAACATCGCCATTATAATTTAGAATGCTCTGCATCAGGTATTTACCTTGGTAGTTCCGTTCCTTCGAAACTTCATGTAGTCTTTGAGTGATGAATGGTATATATTGTTCTTGAACTCAACTGTAATGGATCTCCTTTGCACTTTCTTCACAATGCCTGATAATATATGAGGGAAACACTTAATAATCTTCAGAAAAATTATGCCATTGCAAGTTTAACAGCTGAAAATATATCACTCATAGTATGCATACAAGTGTTGATGACTTCAAAAAGATGCTACCAAGTTGGATACAATGTGCATCATACATTTGAAGTCAAAACAACAAAAACACAACAATGTTTTATATTTGTATATATACCTAGGTGCCATCTTAATTCTTCAGATTCATCAAATTGCCATTCAATCCTTAAGATTTACATACAAGGAAGGTTGCATAACATAACTGAGAGCTCTGAAAATATGCCGGCCTTGTATACCATGTGCACCATGCAACTGGAATCATAAGACTGATCTAGGAGACCAGGCCAAGGTCAGCTAATTAGGTCAAAGTTTTGATTGGATCCATACCAATTATACGAAGCTATGTGTTATGTGTAAATTTTAGAAGAATTTAAATTTACCCTCCTTCTATGTTTTCAAAGATCAGGGCTCATAGTATTCATAAATTAAATGACATAGACATGTTTTAGGTAACAGACAGATGGACAGACAAATTAAAAGAGTTTCTACACTGCAAAGGTACGGGAAAAGTTGCCAAAGAATCGCGCAAGTAACCAAGGATGTCAAGTGGATAAACGCACTCGGGACGAAGAACGGCTATGACAGGGAGCATAGCGTTACCGGTAAATCACAATCAACCTGACTATATTCCCGCGCATTTTGCAAAATTAGATGACTCTTTGTTTTAACAACATACGATGTAAGACAACGGTTACGGTTTATCGCCTCGGAAGGGCCGGGCAATGAAGTGGGGGCAATGGTGAAGAATATTTTGTAAAAAGTAACTATGCGAGTTTAACGACTTATTGCTGATATTCACACTTTGTCAATGAATAGAGTCCGCCATTTTCCACCCTTCCAATTCTCATATGTTTTGATGTTTATTCATTATTGGAAAGTGATGTTTACAGTGAGAACACGTCATCGTTTCGATACGCTGACAGAAGGTTCTTCCAGTAGCCAGCAGTAGGCGTTTCTGTCATCCGAACCAGCGAGTTTCTCTTTCTGACGTTATTGACACAATATTACTTCATACACTGTATGTGAATAGAGTCTGCCATTTTCTTCTTCCGATTGTCATACGCATGGACGTTTTTATTCGTTGAAGGAAAGCGACGGACTAATGATAACAGGAAGAACACGTCATCGTATCGATACGCTGACAGAAGCGTCTTCCAGTAGCCAGCAGTAGGCGTTTCAGTCATCCGAACGAGCGCGAGTTTCATTTTCCGACGTTATTGACACAATATTATTTCATACACTGTATGTGAATAGAGTCTGCCATTTTCTTCTTTCGATTGTCATAGGTATGGACGTTTATTCATAGAAGGAAAGCGACTGACTAATGATAACAGGAAGAACACGTCATCGTATCGATACGCTGACAGAAGCGTCTCCCAGTAGCCAGCAGTAGGCGTTTCTGTCATCCAAACGAGCGAGTTCCACTTTCCGACGTTATTGACACAAAATTACACCATACACTGTATGTAAATAGAGTCTGTCATATTCTTCTTCCGATTGCCATATGTACGGACGTTTATTTTGTTATAAAAAGTGACGGACTAATGATAACAGGAAGAACACGTCATCGTTTCGATACGTTGACAGAAGCGTCTCCCAGTAGCCAGCAGTGGGCGTTTCTGTCATCCGAACCAGCGAGTTTTCTCTTTCTGACGTTATTGACACAATATTACTTCATACTCTGTATGTGAATAGAGTCTGCCATTTTCTTCTTCCGATTGTCATACGTACGGACGTTTATTCGTTGAAGGAAAGCGACTGACTAATGATAACAGTAAGAACACGTCATCGTTTCGATACGTTGACAGAAGCGTCTCCCAGTAGCCAATA
>CM067344.1:2123013-2235513 GCA_034190875.2 Urechis unicinctus | reverse complement strand
CATACGCATGGACGTTTATTCGTTGAAGGAAAGCGACGGACTAATGATAACAGGAAGAACACGTCATCGTATCGATACGCTGACAGAAGCGTCTTCCAGTAGCCAGCAGTAGGCGTTTCAGTCATCCGAACGAGCGCGAGTTTCATTTTCCGACGTTATTGACACAATATTATTTCATACACTGTATGTGAATAGAGTCTGCCATTTTCTTCTTTCGATTGTCATAGGTATGGACGTTTATTCATAGAAGGAAAGCGACTGACTAATGATAACAGGAAGAACACGTCATCGTATCGATACGCTGACAGAAGCGTCTCCCAGTAGCCAGCAGTAGGCGTTTCTGTCATCCAAACGAGCGAGTTCCACTTTCCGACGTTATTGACACAAAATTACACCATACACTGTATGTAAATAGAGTCTGTCATATTCTTCTTCCGATTGCCATATGTACGGACGTTTATTTGTTATAAAAAAGTGACGGACTAATGATAACAGGAAGAACACGTCATCGTTTCGATACGTTGACAGAAGCGTCTCCCAGTAGCCAGCAGTGGGCGTTTCTGTCATCCGAACCAGCGAGTTTCTCTTTCTGACGTTATTGACACAATATTACTTCATACTCTGTATGTGAATAGAGTCTGCCATTTTCTTCTTCCGATTGTCATACGTACGGACGTTTATTCGTTGAAGGAAAGCGACTGACTAATGATAACAGTAAGAACACGTCATCGTTTCGATACGTTGACAGAAGCGTCTCCCAGTAGCCAATAGAAGGCGTTTCTGTCATCCGAACAAGCGAGTTTCACCTTCTGACGTTATTGACACAATATTACCACATGCACTGTGAGCGAATAGTGTCCGCCATTTTCCACTTCAAAATGAGCTTTAATTCATACGCTAGTCCAATTTCCATAGACAAGGTGGCGTTTCCGCTGCATCTCCAAATAACCAGTAGGCGATTCTATAATTTTTTTTGCCACATGACACCTATTTCTTTCGTCATTGGTTCATTATGTCTGTCTTAAGAAAGGGTTTTTCATCCGACATTTCCAATACGTCGCAGATTGGTTTGCCTCGCCTACTCGCATTCCCACTCCTGGTAGCTCGTTTTGTCTTTGAATGAGTCAACTCTCAATATGTGGTCTTTTACTTTAATAACCAAGGTTGTTCAATTATACTCATTATGAAACTGAGCGATATATGAGAACAAATCATAAAAACCCGTCTCGAGAAGATATTGAGATGATGTGCACCACTTGATTCGGGATCTGTCATCGTATCAATAGGCTGACAGGAGTGTCTTCCAGTAGTCAGAGGGCGCTACTGTCATCCTATGGCATACGCATAACCGGCGACTCCCAGTATCCTATAGTATACGCTGACCCCAGTTGTATCGGGTGTTACGACAGGCTTAAATATATTTGCAAAACTATTACCGACATATTTCCCCGTGTAAGTTAATGGCGTTCCGTTCTAATGGCCCATTCAACCGCAATCTGATAATCTGCAAGGTCATTCATTTACCCGCAGATGCGATTGCATACCCTAATAACTCATTGTTCGTATATTATTAAGATGACATGAGTAACTAGCTGATCTAAAAGAAAATAAATGTCAGAGGTTTTGCTATTATATTGAATGATTGCTTTCAATTAGTTCTCATGACATCACAAATGCGTTAAAACATGTCACCAGTGTGTATGAGCCCATAAGAGCTATGCACTATGTAATTGAAATGGCAGGCTACTATTTTAACAGGTTGAATAGTTTTGGTTTTACTCCCGTGTTATTTCATAAAAAACGAATAGGCTGGCGAGAAATAGAGCTTTAATGACTGTCCAAGGGAGTGTTGTTTTAATAGAGCCTTGCATCAGCAAGGGGACACAATCTAACTTATTTTTTTTATGTTGTGTTTCAGAATCTAGTTACCGCGATACATACTGCGACTAACTCACTCGTTATATTATAGCTGAGCATAATGACACAGCATGCCTGATTTATAGAATGCCTGAAGTTTCACTCAAAATCTGGCAAGAAATGGATAGAAATGTTCTTCATTGTGCAAACGAACTAAATTAAACTGTTACTTGAATGGTTTCAGTTTATACAAATAAGATTAATTCGGTATACATCATAATGAACAGTGAACGCGTGGTGGGATCTAATTTACCGTCGTCCGCGTGCACCGCATTATTTGCCACATATTAACGTCATCCGCATGCTCCGGATTATATGTCACGTATTAACGTCGTACGCATGAATTAAAACCACCAGAGTCAACACACTAATCTGTATGGCGTATCTGATTATTATTCACTTTTACCCTGGGGTAAAGTATTTTGTTTTTGGTGGGAGGACAATTTTGGAAGATCAAATATGATCGGGTCGTATTGGGCGATGGTGAATTTAAAAGACAGATCCAGCAGTTTTTAAATCACATCGGAAAATCCAACAAGCATCATTAACATTTCAAAAAATGTATGCATGTACGGATCACAAACTTGCACCCACAAAAATTATGTTTATATATATGTTTATATATATGTATGCATATATATATATATATATATATATATATATATATATATATATATATATATATATATATATATATATATATATATATATATATATATATATATATATATATATATATATATATATATACATAAATATATGCATATATATATATATGTATATATATATAATATCTCTGTATGTATATATATATAATCTCTATATATATCTCTATATCTATATATCTATATATATATATATATATATATCTATATATATATATACATATATATATATCTGAATGTATGTATGTTTGTATGTATGTATGTGTGTATGTGTGCGTGCGTGCGTGCGTGCGTATGTATGTATGTATGTATGTATGTATGTATGTATGTATGTATGTATGTATGTATGTATGTATGTATGTATGTATGTATGTATGTATGTATGTATGTGTGTATGTATGTATGTATGTATGTATGTATGTATGTATGTATGTATGTATGTATGTATGTATGTATGCATGGGTGTGTGCGTGCGTGCGTGCGTGCGTGCGTGCGTGCGTATGTATGTATGTATGTATGTATGTATGTATGTATGTATGTATGTATGTATGTATGTATGTATGTATGTATGTATGTATGTATGTATGTATGTATGTATGTATGTATGTATGTATGTATGTATGTATGTATGTATGTATGTATGTATGTATGTATGTATGTATGTATGTATGTATGTATGTACGTATGAATATACGTCAAACATGTGAACTGACAGTAAATGTGTAATAGTACATAAGAACTTATGGTTCTGTGTAAATATCGCAGGGGGTGGGGGTGGGGGTGTTCTCACTATGTGGAGGTTAGTGGGGATGTGCCGACAATTTGGGTTGGTAATGGGGCGTTTGGTATACTATTGGTCGTTATTTCGTGAAGACAGGTATCGTAATGGGTCGGTTTTTTGACAATGACCTGGTAAACTAACACGTGCGTTTTTTGACAGCGAGTATAGCAATGGATATTTGTTTTGTGATGGGTTTCCAATATGATGCTCAATATTGGGTGTTTGTGCGCAAGTCCCTAGGGCCAATCAGCCAGCGTAGTTGTGTTGTTTTAAAGACAAGTGTTATGGCATGATAAGCAAACAGAAATGTCAAGACTGAACGTTCTTCTTCCATTGTTTCCTGTAATATCGTCTACCTCATGGGCCGGACGCCCTGGGGCACTCGTTGATAGCTTGCGGGCCCGAGTCACACATTTGTTTATTTAGTGGCCGCTATCTTATTAACTGCCTTGCCGTTACGAACCAGAGCATCGTTGGGACTAACCACGGTATTAGCAAATTATTTTTGGAGTTGCGAAGCAATCCCCCCGGGATTGATAGCAACCGTCATTACACCAACATCACCCATCGGAGTAGCATTAGCACATCCTCAATGTCTGCAGCACCTTCAACAGCCGAGATATTGAATTTACAAAGCGGTGGTATAAGGTGCAGCCAACATTCGGTAAGTTTGTTTTGTAAACTAGTCTATACACCATATTGTCATCAACACCATTTTGTTAGGACACTATCTAAGTCAGTAAAGGATAATCTAAGGATATGAGCTTGCTCGCAATAGTTGAGTGCCACCAATTTTTACATTTAGCCACCATAAAGGGGGCAAATAATGGGGACATCTTGACTTTAGTACGGCTGACGGGACTTGACTATAATTACCACCAACTCTTACATTAAGTATTTTAATTTATTGATATGCTGTTTAGAGAGAGAGAGAAACAATAAGTGTAGACAGAAAAAAATACTCTTTATTGTAATCAGTTAAAAACAGCCAGCATGACCAAGGTTTAAACCATGTCATTCCAATTATATAAATGCCACATTGCCAAAAATACAGCTACACAACGGGTTTTGCAGCTTGGCGTTCAGTTCCGGCTGTATTGCTAGAAGCGCAGCTAAAATTGAAAAAGATATATACAGGAAGAATATTAGATAAGGTCAATTACAATGATTAACTGCTTGTTTTAAAAAGGAACATCGCCATTATAATTTAGAATGCTCTGCATCAGGTATTTACCTTGGTAGTTCCATTCCTTCGAAACTTCATGTAGTCTTTGAGTGATGAATGGTATATATTGTTCTTGAACTCAACTGTAATGGATCTCCTTTGCACTTTCTTCACAATGCCTGATAATATATGAGGGAAACACTTAATAATCTTCAGAAAAATTATGCCATTGCAAGTTTAACAGCTGAAAATATATCACTCATAGTATGCATACAAGTGTTGATGACTTCAAAAAGATGCTACCAAGTTGGATACAATGTGCATCATACATTTGAAGTCAAAACAACAAAAACACATCAATGTTTCACATAATTTGTATATATACCTAGGTGCCATCTTAATTCTTCAGATTCATCAAATTGCCATTCAATCCTTAAGATTTACATACAAGGAAGGTTGCATAACATAACTGAGAGCTCTGAAAATATGCCGGCCTTGTATACCATGTGCACCATGCAACTGGAATCATAAGACTGATCTAGGAGACCAGGCCAAGGTCAGCTAATTAGGTCAAAGTTTTGATTGGATCCATACCAATTATACGAAGCTATGTGTTATGTGTAAATTTTAGAAGAATTTAAATTTACCCTCCTTCTATGTTTTCAAAGATCAGGGCTCATAGTATTCATAAATTAAATGACATAGACATGTTTTAGGTAACAGACAGATGGACAGACAAATTAAAAGAGTTTCTACACTGCAAAGGTACGGGAAAAGTTGCCAAAGAATCGCGCAAGTAACCAAGGATGTCAAGTGGATAAACGCACTCGGGACGAAGAACGGCTATGACAGGGAGCATAGCGTTACCGGTAAATCACAATCAACCTGACTATATTCCCGCGCATTTTGCAAAATTAGATGACTCTTTGTTTTAACAACATACGATGTAAGACAACGGTTACGGTTTATCGCCTCGGAAGGGCCGGGCAATGAAGTGGGGGCAATGGTGAAGAATATTTTGTAAAAAGTAACTATGCGAGTTTAACGACTTATTGCTGATATTCACACTTTGTCAATGAATAGAGTCCGCCATTTTCCACCCTTCCAATTCTCATATGTTTTGATGTTTATTCATTATTGGAAAGTGATTATATTACAGTGAGAACACGTCATCGTTTCGATACGCTGACAGAAGGTTCTTCCAGTAGCCAGTAGTAGGCGTTTCTGTCATCCGAACCAGCGAGTTTCTCTTTCTGACGTTATTGACACAATATTACTTCATACACTGTATGTGAATAGAGTCTGCCATTTTCTTCTTCTGATTGTCATACGTATGGACTTTATTCGTTGAAGGAAAGCGACGGACTAATGATAACAGGAAGAACACGTCATCGTATCGATACGCTGACAGAAGCGTCTCCCAGTAGCCAGCAGTAGGCGTTTCAGTCATCCGAACGAGCGCGAGTTACATTTTCCGACGTTATTGACACAATATTATTTCATACACTGTATGTGAATAGAGTCTGCCATTTTCTTCTTTCGATTGTCATACGTACGGACGTTTATTCATAGAAGGAAAGCGACGGACTAATGATAACAGGAAGAACACGTCATCGTATCGATACGCTGACAGAAGCGTCTCCCAGTAGCCAGCAGTAGGCGTTTCTGTCATCCAAACGAGCAAGTTCCACTTTCCGACGTTATTGACACAAAATTACACCATACACTGTATGTAAATAGAGTCTGTCATATTCTTCTTCCGATTGCCATATGTACGGACGTTTATTTGTTATAAAAAAAGTGACGGACTAATGATAACAGTAAGAACACATCATCGTATCGATACGCTGACAGAAGCGTCTCCCAGTAGCCAGCAGTAGGCGTTCCTGTCATCCGAACGGGCGAGTTTCTCTTTCTGATGTTATTGACACAATATTACTTCATACACTGTATGTGAATAGAGTCTGCCATTTTCTTCTTCCGATTGTCATACGTACGGACGTTTATTCGTTGAAGGAAAGCGACTGACTAATGATAACAGGAAGAACACGTCATCGTTTCGATACGCTGACAGAAGCGTCTCCCAGTAGCCAGCAGTGGGCGTTTCTGTCATCCGAACCAGCGAGTTTCTCTTTCTGACGTTATTGACACAATATTACTTCATACACTGTATGTGAATAGAGTCTGCCATTTTCTTCTTCCGATTGTCATACGTACGGACGTTTATTCGTTGAAGGAAAGCGACTGACTAATGATAACAGTAAGAACACGTCATCGTTTCGATACGTTGACAGAAGCGTCTCCCAGTAGCCAATAGAAGGCGTTTCTGTCATCCGAACAAGCGAGTTTCACCTTCTGACGTTATTGACACAATATTACCACATGCACTGTGAGCGAATAGTGTCCGCCATTTTCCACTTCAAAATGAGCTTTAATTCATACGCTAGTCCAATTTCCATAGACAAGGTGGCGTTTCCGCTGCATCTCCAAATAACCAGTAGGCGATTCTATAATTTTTTTGCCCATGACACCTATTTCTTTCGTCATTGGTTCATTATGTCTGTCTTAAGAAAGGTTTTTTCATCCGACATTTCCAATACGTCGCAGATTGGTTTGCCTCGCCTACTCGCATTCCCACTCCTGGTAGCTCGTTTTGTCTTTTTGAATGAGTCAACTCTCAATATGTGGTCTTTTACTTTAATAACCAAGGTTGTTCACTTATACTCATTATGAAACTGAGCGATATATGAGAACAAATCATAAAACCCTGTCTCGAGAAGATATTGAGATGATGTGCACCACTTGATTCGGGATCTGTCATCGTATCAATAGGCTGACAGGAGTGTCTTCCAGTAGTCAGAGGGCGCTACTGTCATCCTATGGCATACGCATAACCGGCGACTCCCAGTATCCTATAGTATACGCTGACCCCAGTTGTATCGGGTGTTACGACAGGCTTAAATATATTTGCAAAACTATTACCGACATATTTCCCCGTGTAAGTTAATGGCGTTCCGTTCTAATGGCCCATTCAACCGCAATCTGATAATCTGCAAGGTCATTCATTTACCCGCAGATGCGATTGCATACCCTAATAACTCATTGTTCGTTATTATTAAGATGACATGAGTAACTAGCTGATCTAAAAGTAAATAAATGTCGTAGGTTTTGCTATTATATTGAATGATTGCTTTCAATTAGTTCTCATGACATCACAATGCGTTAAAACATGTCACCAGTGTGTATGAGCCCATAAGAGCTATACACTATGTAATTGAAATGGTAGGCTCATATTTTTATAAGGTTGAATAGTTATGGTTTTACTCCCGTGTTATTTCATATAAAACGTATAGGCTGACGGCTGTAAGGGGCTGTAATGACTATCCAGGAAGTGTTGTTTGAATAGAGCCTCGCATCAGCAAGGGTACACAATCCACATTATTTTTTATATCGTGTGTTTCAGAATACGGTTGGTGAACCGCCATATATTCTGCGACTAACTCACTCGAGCCGAGCATAATGACACAGCTTGCCTGATTAGACGACTAATAGAATGTCTTAAGCTTCATTCAAAATCGGGCTAAAAATGGATAGAAATGTTCTTCATTGTGCAAACAAACAAAATTAAACTATAATTTAAATGGTATCATTTTATACAAATAAGATTAATTAAGTTTATATCATAATGACAACGTGTGATGGAATCTTATTTACCGTATTTGTGGATTAGACAGATGTTTGAATTTCTATTACTACTGATACCAGGGGTATAATGGTAAAGGATAATCGACATATACTGTATTTGTCCTTGAATCTACGCTCGTGGGGCTGAAGCCATGGTCCTGTAACTGGATGATGATTCAATTTCATGATCTATAAAAGATCGGTTGTATTTTCTGAAAGACAAGCTATGCCAATCTACAAACATACCCTAGAAACGCATTTCATCACATTAGGAAGTCTATCGTTATACGTCAATAAAGCCCTCGTTTGTATTATTTACTTGCATATAACTGTGTACGATTGTGCAATTATATGAATAATCCTATTAATCCTTTAATCTATGGAAATCCGTGCTACTATATCAAACTATAATGCAAAAGTAACTTACATTAAATAAGGCTAACGGTTGTTGATCAGAGGCACAAGAGTGAAATATAGATTGACAGCATGGTATAAACAGGGAATTATGCTGTAAATCAATACCCGTCCAAATTTTCAATATTTCCTCTGTCATTAAAATGGTATTTCCAACCTGCCATTTAAGCAACATAAAAATCGAATCATCAATGAGATCGTAGTGTCACGACCCTGCTGAATGGTGGTATCTATAATTAGCGGCTTGTGTTTATATTTTGATATATTCTTGTCGAAACAATGAACTCACTGTTTGGTCGACTTGGAAACCCACTTATAACTTCTCGGTCTGTCATGGTATTGTATATGTAACCAGGCACAATTCATTCTACTTAGTTAATTGATTCGATGCAAATATGAATCTGCTAAGATGATAATGGTAAAGATAATCAAAACATTGATACTGTCGCGTTATATATTTACAGCCGTAATGGACATTCACATAAATTTGATTGTTTGATCATGCATTTCAATTGCCTTTCTAGCTTTGATTGTGCACAGGTATTTTCTCGGCAAAGTGCAAATGTTTTTGCATAATTTACTCACTGGTTGCAATTTGATAGGAGATCGCACATTGTTACGCGTTAAAACACCGAACGTTCGTTCTGTGACCTGCTTCTTATGTTGTCACTATGTTCAGTTAATAAGTTGCGCCATTTTACATAATTTTATGAATGAGTCAATAATAGCTGTGCTTATTATTTTACTAATTATGCTACCTTAGCTTGTGACATTGCAATAATTACTGCACAACGGATATATAACTGTTGATAACGTTTTATAGCTAAAATCTTTAACTCACGACATTGCAATTATTGCAGTACCATCTGGTGTATACATATATAAATAAATATAGATGTATATATATATATATATATATATATATATATATATATAGATATATATATATATATATATATATATATATATATATATATATATATATATGTATATATGTGTATATATATATATATATATATTTATATATATATTATAGATATATATGTATTTATATATATATATATCTATATATATATATTTATCTATGTCTCTCTATATATCTTTTATATATGTATATATATCCCTCTATATATAAATATATATATATATATAGATATATATGCCCATATATATATATATATATATGTATAAATATATGAGTATGTGTGTGTGTGTGCGTGCGTTTATATATATATATATATATATATATATATATATATATATATATATATATATATATATATATATATATATATATATAACTGTTGATAACGTTTTATAGCTAAAATCTTAACTCACGACATTGCAATTAATGCAGTACTATCTGGTGTATACATATATATAATAAATATAGATATATATATATATATATATATATATATATATATATATATATATATATATATATATGTATATATATGTGTGTATATAGATATATATATCTATTTATATATATTTATAGATATATGTATTTTATATATCTATCTATATATATATATCTATTTCTATATGTATATATATATTTATATATGTCTATCTATATATATATCTCTATATATCTATATAGATATATATATATATAGATACATATGTACATATATATATATATATGTATAAATATATGAGTATGTGTGTGTGTGCGTGCGTGCGTGTATATATATATATATATATATATATATATATATATATATATATATATATATATATATATATATATATATATATATATATATATATATATATATATATATATATATATATATATATATATATATATATATATATATATATAAAGATTTGCAGATACGTTCCATATCTAAAATCAAGATAAGATTATTTCAACATTGCTACGCCTGCTAAAATGTCTGCTGCTCTGGGAATATTCATTTCTCATGCAAGATGTCACTCGTGTAATAAGTGGGCTGCAATAATAACAGTTCAGGCACCGATGCCTCCGTTATTATGGCATGAGGTCGATGATGGGTAACACAATGAATCCCAGTAACTGGGTTCTCCGAGAAAAAGTATTCGAAGATACGGAGACAAATACTCCAATTGACAACTTTACTTATAAACTCCGTGCGCAAGAGTGCTTTGTCGCGTCACATGGTAGATGTTTTTTACAATAGGTCTGTTGAGATTAATAAGGTAAACATCCTAACCTATATTCTTTTTGGCGACGTCGATACGTCAATTGCCGTCACACCCTTACTGTGACGTTGAGATTTGATTTAAGCCGTATCGTTTGTCTGCATCGCTTACTGGTTTTAATGAACTCATCATTCATCAATTAATTACATTCTCATTAAATATCAGTACAGGACATTCGAAACAGGCATTACTTGGCAGTATTATCTTCTTCAATTGCATTGTTCTTACCCCCATTTGCTCGTTATAGGATAAACCGTTAAGAATCGTTATTGTGCGGAATATCCTCAACGTAAAATTCTGATATTGCTGTGACTTCCCACGCTTGATAACGGTTTAATCAATGTTATCCTAACACCGATCAGTTGTCATGTTTATTTCGTAAGAATGTTGAGTGCGATAAGGACACATTAAAGTAAAATTTCGCAAACTCCATCTCTGGCGTTCTTGTTGATATTGTGGTTGAATTATCCGCCTCGGTTTGAACCCAACTTCTGGTAATTGTGGCGTTTAATCGAGCCATTGTTTCTAACTTCATGAAATTTTGGCATGTATGTGGTCAGCATCTGGCTCTAACGCAGGTTATTAATTGAAGCGAGAAACGATTCCTTCCCAATGTCAGACGTGCCAACGCCACTGGGCTTCATGCAGCTGCTATGTTCTAGGTTTGCCCCATAAGTTGTATTGTTTCCCCAGTAATGTTTCCAAAGGTAGGTTATCAAACTGGACGGCACTAGACATAACTTCCTTGTAGCACGGCATGTGTAATGCGTGACACTACATCATAGATTTCAAAGAGCACGAATATTTTTTATTCATATACTAATATCAGGTTAAAAGGATACATCACACCACCGTGTTAATCGACATGAATTGATATGGGTGCCAGTAAAAATACTTGTCGTGAATCAAATGACCATGAAGGCACATGAACATTCATTATACAAACGCCAATCAACGTCCTAGAGTCACATTGCCTTACGACAGAGTATTACTTTTATTACTTTCGCCGTCCGGCACGTTAAAACTCTTCAGTAAAAAAGATGGTGAAGTAGAAGGTAATGATGCACTACATTATAAGACAACCGGTAACACGGAGACCACTGGAGTTGAAATGACAATTGACAAAAGCTGTAATAACAAAGCATCAGAGTGAATTGATGAATCGGGCTGTTATATTATGATGTAGGTAGAGAAGGGATGTTAGATAAGCGGCTCAAGGAAGTTCACATAGTACGAAAATTACATTATTTTCTTCTGATATTTACTTAGACATGCGATGATATAGTTGGTCCAACCCAGTCTAGACTAACGAGGTCTAGGTCATTAATCAAATAAAGCTTTTTCATATATGCGACTTGATATGTCCAATCACCGGAAAATGCATTAAGTAAACTACTACTACTAAATGTTCATCTGTCATTTCGCACTTTCGCGCTGTCACACGTTATAAAGATGCATAAATTGCCTTTGGTAAAAAGCTTGCACGATATTTTGGAAAGCGTTGGTCAGAGCAGTATCTATACCAACTAAATAGTCAACATTGTTCCACTATTATTAACATACGAAATCTATTTACCTTGTGTATGGAGGCCGTGGACTATACGTGTGAAAAAAATGCTCATTGGTATTGGTGCATTAACCACCAAACATCAATGCTCAATTAGCGTTGCTTAAGTCATATATGCTGGTTACAATGCTAGATAATTACATATTTGGTGGGATTAACAACATTCTGCACGAGAAAGCCAATACAAAACAAACTTGCCAAACAGCAATCGACACCGTAAATATTTAGTGAGTGTGTCTTGAGTGATGACCCTGGTCATCGATGCGTCCGTGGCATGGGATCATAAATTCGCCTTGTCTACAACATGGAAATATCACTCCCGATGGCACTGAATATTTCACTGATATGATGCTTCTGCTGTACTTGACCCTAGATAAGTTAAAGTGGCGATGTACGGCTCGGTGAAATGATGATTAGATTTACCTTGATGATCAATTCAGCGGATACTCAGATGACATATATTGAACATAAGTATGACCGGTAGAGATATCTTTGCTCGATGATTCGCTGACAGTTCAACGGGGTCGCCCAATGTATGGACAACGCAAACACTGTCAACATGTTTTGACGGTGCCGTTAGTCGGTAGATGCGATTCAAGTAGTCACACAACAGGTCACAATGTGCTTTATGTCATCAGACAATATAAACACGCAGAAGGACGCTTAAAATATTGCTTGTCAAAGCAAAAGTCGAATGGACAAATTTGATTAACATATCATTTGTGAACCATATACATGCAAATCTCGTTAGGGAATGGTCTCCGAATAGCTGTTGAATGCAAAGAGACAATTAATCGTGAATGATTTTCATCTGGCTTACATACAGACACCAACTTTTTGTTCACTTATAGCTTCGATTTCACGATATCAAACGATGATCTCCTCCAATGACTTGCATAGCAATTGCTTGATTCGCTATGACGTCAATTGTAGGGAGCAACGTATACAATGAGCCTGCAAGTAGCAATCAATCGTAGCAATCATTCGTTAATGCTAAAACGAATTTTCAGGGCAGCATAAATAGGAGCTTCAAATAATTCAACGGTTAAAGTATGTCCGTGCATTACTCCTTTCATGATCATAAAATCATTCAAAGCCCATGTTTGAGGCAGTATAACTAAGCGACTAATTTCACGTCACTTTGTGCCATTGTAGATCACTTGATCTGTCGTCAAAATATTCTACAATAATTGCTTTTTGACCGAAATCCAAAGCTGCGGCACCTATCAGAAGGTATCAAGCATGTGAGGCTGCGTCGGTTGATTTTGTGGAGTTTACTTGATTAGCAATACGACTCTTTACTTATAAACTGCCTTAGTATATTTATCATCTGTTTATACAACAAGCGACGCATAGTTACTCTTTGGATAGTCATCTATGCGACTGATACCCGATCCACCAATCGTATATTGATCAAAAGTAATATGTTAAAGGGTTGGCCATCGCACATATGAACATATGCGTAAATGCTTTATTGTTATTTTGCTTTAACAACTTCAAACCATTATTGCTCATAAATACACACAGAAAGACGTTGCCTGACGGATTCGGCTGGAGACATCAGTGTAATCAAAATGCATGCAATACATGTCAGGTACGGACATGCACATAGTTCATCCTAGTAGAAATTACCTCCCAAAGTAATAGTCTCTCATGGGTAAAAGTTTAGGGTCGTGTACTTATGTGTACGATTGGCGGATCGGGGAATAACCACATAGATGACTATCCACAGAGTAGCTATACGCCGGCTAATGCTCATGTAAATGAGTTGGAGAGTGCGGTTCTAGAACGTATTGCAATATCCGACCGCATTATCTATTGCGTAGGTGAGACACATTGACAAGATCATGTTTCGATTACTTATTGTGCTATGTTATCGAGCAATAGCGGTACAGGTGCAGTAACAATGAAACTAATGCTACCGGACGTAAAGCCAATACTTGCTCTATCAAACCAGGTATTTATAAGTGCTCGCGGCAGTTGTCTTTATTCATTGCAATATAAGTGAAGTAATCATGGTGACCGTAATTTAGTCAACAGTTTATTATTGTATCAAGGCAATTAGTATCAAGTATAGGTAAATGATAACTAGCAGGCCGCACGAATGACATGCATATGTATGGGCCTCGGGCTAATTCAGTCGGCCCCAATAAGATTTTTCTCTACCGTAACAACTAGGCCATAAGATGCTATGCGATACATGCAGCAGATGTCTTAATGTGGCGTGTTATGAATATGGAAGGCCATCTCGGAAGTGTTTTGGGTTCCCTAAGCACAAACGACATTGCAATTGATACAGCTTACTTTTTGAAATTTTACTGAGGTTATAATGTGCTAAATAGAAAGATACCACACTCCTCTATCGACGATATAAACCCTCTTAGCTTGCAAAAGTGTATACTTTTATCATTATGGTTCGACCTTCAGAATCCATTGATAGTCACATATCTGACGGTATGATCTCCTATTATTTAGCCGTAAACTGTGGTTTCAGTAAAACGGCTGTCAGTAGACATGTATGTTCTTGTTATTAAACAAACCTACATTCAACAACTAATTGCACGGGATATAACTAACTTAATCACAAGCTCGTCAACCATCCGAATAAAACACGCTTTGTATAATTGTCTCTCTGTCGGTTATGATGTTGAAATTACTAACCAACTCACGTTCTCTTAATTGGTGACAGACGTTGGTTCCACACACCAGTTCTATGCGTATACGATGCATAATATCTGTCTTCAAATCAGCCTTATACGGAATACGTCTTTCAATCTACCATCTCAAGCTACACATATATTGCGACACTAAAGAATGTTTGGTTGTCTCCTCGAACACTTGTGTGGTTGATGAATGGGAAGATAATAGAAATAGAACAGAATGCAATGAATGGGGATTGTCTGCAAGATTCACTTAGCACCAGTAAGTCCGATAAAGAACACTCAATTGTCATGGCACGTTCAGCTAGCGATGGCATCAACCTCACAAGCCATATTTTAAGGATACGATAGAATATGATGATAAACAATACACATTTGGACCTAGTAATAAATCAAGCTTTATCCCGCGCGATTTCAGCACGATTTGAATTGGTATAACAGCCAGAAGCACTGAACCTTTTGATTACAGTACTAAATTAAGTGGTATCTGTTTCTTGCTTGTCTGCATTCGTATAAGGTTATCAGAACGGGTGTGCGGATCATTTCTCAAAAGAGACCTTTTTGACGCCCTGTTGCAATAGATTATCCAGGCCGGTATAGTCCACTGAGTATAAATGCATGCAGCGATCAGATTCTCTTCGCAGGTCTATAACTAGAATACAAAACACATCAGCGAAGATATTTCCTTGTTCTGATAATGTTGACATGTTTTTTGTTGTGCTCATGTCTGAGAAGGAAGAGACCAGTTGTTCTATTCCTCCTTTGCCACACATTGGGTAAAAGGGGAACGACCCTCCCCCCCCCCCCCCCTCCCCCCAAAAAAAAAAATATTAGAAAATTAGACTCGTTGAGAAGTGTTTATGACCACAATGGGTCGCATATGTGGTACAAACGGGATGTGAAAACATCAATAGTGCTTCCACTCACTCACTTATTAATTTCTCGGTGATAATTAAGCTAAACTTTACAAACGTAAATGATGAGCTGCAAATATGAGAAGAACAATGCATATATACCTACATCTCCACGTCATCGAACTGCATGCTGACAATGCAGAACGAGAGCAAACTGCACAAGGTAACTTTTGATAAGGATCACGGGAATCGGAAGTTGGCGATAACTCTGTGCTCCTGGCTGTGATGTGAAGTCATCACAACATCCCGCTTTGCACGTGATGTATAGACGGCGGAACAATCAATCTATTCACTCCGTACGGAGGTACCTCCAGGTGATGGCGTTCACGATGGTGATGTGCACTAGCACTTCACCATTTCCAGGGTAACAGGCAAAGTAAACTTTCAACATCCGGCGGATAAAAATAGCAGTCCTATGCTGTTCGTTATGTGCATGTCTAAATGTGCCTTACATAGATGGCTGACCACCCTTTAGTCCCTTTAATGTAAATAAACGGATATCTCTGACAACATTTTCTCTGAGGTTATCTGATAATGAATCCCTCCTTCTTACCACGGGAAGCTATTAGAATACAAATCGGAAGATTAAAACACTTCGAGATATCTTTGCCTGTTGCTACTGTGTCCAGGGAGTCAATACAGTCATTCCATGTAATGATATACAAGTAATCCCGCTAATTCAACCAATAACAGCACTGGTGCAAGTCGTCGTATCGTTAACAGAATTGGACGTCTGTAAAGGCAGCACATTTTTATTGCGCATGAACTCAATGGTTGTTCAGGCAAAACATTAGGGAAAACAATGTAGCCCTCGTAATTCATATTCGGGGCCAAGTCACATTGTAAAAGATAATGTGCTGTAAAGACTCTACACTAGACATGTGGAACGCTTAATATCGGTAATTGAAAACGAAACCATAGATAGTTTCCTTACAAAAAAGTGGTTATGCCTTCATATATGTGCACTCTGTTTGAACGCGTGCGTCATTTTGGTATCGATACATATTGAATGCAGAAATTCAACGTTTGCGTCCATTTATCAATAAAAATCGAGATATAATGTATATATTTGCATAGGAATATGTCCCACCCTTATGCACTTAACATTCAGGGAGATGCGCATATTAATTGCTCAGAGAAAATCGAGCCACATTTTACAAACGTAAATGATAATAAGATGAACAATGTACATAGACCTAGATCTCCAAGTCACCGAGCTGTATGCTGAAAATGCAGAAAGAGAGCAAACTGCACAAGGGAACCGTTGGTTAGGATCACGGTAATCGGAAGTCGGTGTTAACTCTGGGCCCCTGGCCGTGATGTGAAGCCACAGCAACATCCCGTTTCACACGTGATGCATAGACGGCGGAACAATCGAGGTTAATTCTATTTACTCCGTAGGGAACTAAGGAATTACTAACCGGATGCTAGAAACTAATAGATATATTTGCCTGTTGTTGCTGTATCCAAGGTGTAAATACAGCCGCTATATACGTGTCATTCTTAAAACTAGAATGACCAGATGTCACATGAACTATTTTTGGTACTAAGGCTCAAAACATACCCGCGTTGTTGCTACTAGTGGCTACATTTATTAGGACTCTTTTTGATAAGACACATATATATCCCTGTGGTTTAGAAGCCAAATAAAGAGTGCTGAACACCGAATATAGCTAATATAGGTTGAGCACCGCTTTCAATATGACACAAGGGACAACATCAACCACTACGATCCATTAAAAGAAACCACCTCTCATACATGGTCAGTTGTAGTAAGAACACATTTAAATATGTATATATATATAAATATATATACACATTTAAAATATATATATATATATATATATATATGCATATATATATATATGTATATACATATATATATGTATATATAAATATATATACACATTTAAATATATATATAAATAGATATCTAGATTTAGATATATCTATAGATATATATAAATATATTTTATAGATATATATATATAGATAGACAGATATATATATATAGAGATCTAGATATATATAGAGATATATCTAGAGATATATATATATATCTCTCTATCTCTCTATCTATATATATATATATATATATATATATATATATATATATATATATATATATATATATATATATGCTTTGTTATGTGTTCGTCGTTGGTGTATTTATCATATCTATTAACCTTTAATATTGTATAACAATTAGTCAAATAATATGGCCAGCATACTCCCATGAAAAAGGCTTGGTAACCGCCGTTAAGTAATCGTGTTACCACAGAAACTTCATCTATTCTCGATATACGACTTTTTATCATGTGCAGCTCTCAGTTGTAGCGCATGCCACATCATTATGGTTTACCATTTATTCAATGTTTGGTTATAACCTAACCTTTACATATATAATACTGTCATGAACTTTTCTACATTATCTCCTTATTCATTGCTCTCTACTATGTACTAGGGTTTCATCACCACTATATGCTGATCATTGATTCTTCACTAATTGCAGATCATTGGGCGAATATGAATATGTATGTGTTTATTATACACCATCAACGTTCCGAGGTTTCAGTTGGTTTGGGGATGCATCAGACTGATGATGTCATCATTCTTTCCCATGCTTGACAGCTAGGTAAGGCTATCAATATCACAAAAATATGTCGGTTGAATAAATGTTGACATAAATGGAAGCTGCGGTTCGAATGGGAGCTGTGGTGTCCCCGCAGTAATCGATTTTGTTAATAATGAACGTGCACCAATACTTATCAGCCGGTGTTGTATAATTCATTTTCCGATAAAGATAACATAATAGTGTATTTATTTATATGACTTTAATTAATCCTCGGTCGATGGGAATTGTTTTGAGCAAGATTGACTGACCATCTTCCATCTTTTTGGCTCGGGTAGATTAAGGTTGGGTAAATCTGCCAGTTTTCTGATGTGATGCTCAAGGACATGTTCAAGACCCATTATAACAGCCTGAATTGGTAACCGTTAATTCATGGTGGAAATGTGTTTGGGGGATAGGTACACTGCAAATGTACATGACTCGAATTAGAAGGCTATGATTGTCTGCAGGAATGGGTTTGCAGGTACATGTAACGACACCGTCCATCTAGTGTTGCGAGTTTATATTTATCTGAAACGGCATAATGTCGGTATGTGAAGATCTATATTTCCGTATTTTGAAACATTACGACTGGAACAGTGTTATCCCCCTTGCTTGGACAAACCACCTTGTCTCGAGGCAACTGCGCCATTCCTCTACTATCATTGTGTGAGATTGATGGGACACGTACCTCGAATGAGAGAAAGTTTTATAGACCACTGTATTGGAATGACGTGGTGTGATTGCATGAAGCCACAACATGGGATAAGCTTTAAATTGGCACACCTTTGTTTGCAGCGAGAAGCCCGCTTTGCAGCACACTTTTTAAATGTGCAAACGTAGCTTTAAGACGTAAGTAAATGTTTTGATTGCAACCGATGACCTACAAAAACTCACAGCTTGTCTAAAAATTAGATTTCATGAGCAATGGCTAGAAAAATGACCCTTACGGATTGCAAAATATGGCCGCGTAAATGGCTCACATGTATGAACAATCGATCATTATCAACAGGCGTTTTCTCAGACTTACTAAAATCTGCACTGCCCATCCCGCTCCTCAAAAAGCCTTCATTAGACAAATAGACCATTGAGAAATATAAGCCAATCGCGAATTTAGCCGCAGCATCAACGCTACTTGAAAAGGTGGTGGCACAACCAGGCTTATGTCTGAAAGAGGGCAATTGGATAGAACCATATCAGTCAGCTTATATAAATGATTGCCGCACTAAAACGGCACCTGTGAGAGTAAAAAGTGACATTATCCATGCACTGGGCAGGACGAAGGTGGTAGTGTTGGTGCATTTGGACATATTCGCTACCCTTGAGACAATGAATCATAGGTGACTTATACAAGTTCTTCAAAGCATAGATGTGAGCAATCCCGTGCTTAACTGGTTCATCACATATCTTGAAGGCCGCACGTAATGTATATTTACAAATGTCCTCCCCTAACGCTGTCAGTCGTGGCGTGCCCCAGGGATCCATCTTTGGACCACTGCTCTTCTATCTCAATACATCGTCGCTTGGTCGGATGATACAAACTTCTGATCTCATCTATTATTTACGTGCTGATGACACCCAGCTTTATCTAAGCAGCGATCATAAATACATCGATGCCGCCGTGGAGAACATGCAACTATGCATAACAAAGAGTCAAACATAGATGCATCGACATCGTCTGTAAATGAATGAAAAACAAATATTTGGTGATTTTGTTGCGACAGTGGTCCAGCATGTTTACATCCAAAAGCTTATGTATCAATAACCACAAGATACATCCATCACCTGCTACCAAAAACATCGGTGTAATACTTTACTCTTTTGCATGAATGAAAACGCAGGTCAAAGCCACCTGCATAGCTCATAAATACAGATCCGCAATAGCTGTAAAATAAAGAACTTTGTTGACAGATCGTCACTGTATCAAGTAATACATGCAATTATAACATTAACAATAGATTTCTGCAATGCTCTTCTCTATAACGCATTCCTCGTGTATCGACTGCAAACAATACAAAACATCGCAGCAAGACTGATTACTGGACACTCAAAGTGTGATCGCATCACTCCGGTTCTGTGCTCGCCTCATTGGTTGCCAGTGGTACAGCGAATCAAATTGAAGATACTGGTACTTGTTATTGCTCCCTATATTCCAGGACAAGAATTGAGATCGGCTAACCAGCGGTGGAATTTTGGTGTTACTGGCCCATTCTTGTGAAATAACCTTCCAAGATTACTGAGACACATCGAAAATGGGGATGTCTTTAAGTCACGACTAAAAACATTTCTTGTCGCTAAATATTTTACGGCTAATATTTGCACTTAGCACCTAGCACTCAGCGTTTCAGAGCACTTATTGCGGAATTTACGCTACATAAAATAAATTATAATTATTATTCCTTTGTCATAGTGTTTCACGAGCTCCTAATGCAGAGTACTCGAGAGTAAGCTGCTGTAACAAATACATGCTACTTGAATAATACCTTGATAATACTGTATGCTGTGTGAGTTCGATTATCCTTTACCAATCCTGTTAAGCAAAGCATCCAGAAATGAATTGGGTTCAATGTTACTATGATAAATCCCTGAATCAAGCCAAATGACATTATCTCCGCACTATGACCTCGTACGATGATCTCAAGCATTCGCTAAAAAAATGCATTAGAGGCGTTGAATTTGTCATTTCATCCCAATTTAGCGCTGAGCTCTATAAGGAAAATGTTTAAATGGATTATTATTGTGGGTGTTATGCTCTCACATGAAAATCATGGAAGGATCGGAAGCGTGACTATGACTATCAAAGGCAATGTCTGCAGCTTTCGGAGCTTTACCAACGACGCCATCATGGATCGAATGAGCTTCTTAGAATGACGAAGCCTAATATATATATATATAGATAGAGAGAGATATATATATATAGATATATATATATATATATATATATAGAGATATATATATATATAGAGATATATATATATATATATATAGATATAGAGATATTATATATATATATATATATAGATATATATATAGAGATATATATATATATATATATATATCTATATATCTCTTTATATATATATATAAAATATATATATTTATGGATATATACGTATATATAAAAATATCGATATATATATATAGATATACATATATAAACATATCTATTTATACACACACACATATATATATATATATATATATATATATATATATATATATATATATGTATATATATATATATGTATATACATATATATATATTTATCGCCCATTGTTACATTTTGTGGTTGATCTAAATCATGACAACGCTTGTTCAATAGATTGGATATATTGTGTAGTATACTCAATCTGACATATAAATGAAATCTGGTCAATGTTGAGGTACTTTACTTTAGCTATGTGGAATCAAGCCGGCCTTGGCTAATCGCTTCGCCAAGTTATGTTAGTTAGTCTGTATGTATGTAAACAATTTTTTTCCAATCGTAAGGCGTCAATAATGCGCAAAAACGTAGAGGTTTTGATTCGACCTTCATCTGAAACTTATGTCAAGGTAATCAAATAAGTAAAAAACTAGTATCTCGAATAACTCCGTTTACCACTTATCTTCAATAATTTTTAAGACTTTGATTTATAAAATTATGGATCCTATTCACATAGGATGATGTTTATTGGCCTTTGAAATCACTGTAGATAGCATGCTATAGTGCAAGTAAATTGTTTGAGCAGAAAGGTTGGAAAATAACAAGTCCATGTAGACAGCTATTTAACAACAATTTATATGTTGCATTTTCATTTCAGCATATCATTTTACCTTTATGGCAGTCCTGATATAGACGTATATGGAATTATCACAATGTATATTCTTGATCATTTCTGTATCAGTTACTGATAAGTCATGGATACACCATAAATGGTATATTATGGGATATGTGTTAATTTACTGCTAAAGGTGTCATGTTAATTCAAAAGTAACTCTTATCACCAACGTACCATTACATTGGGAAGCGTAAGTGATAGTATTATTGATTTCATAGAATCGACGAATGTTTGCACACTTATTCATAACCCCTCTAAATGCTTTTATTGAGAAATAGCCACTCACTAATAGCCATTGATATCACATAACCACCAGCAGCGTTATTTTGCTGTTCCTCACGAAAAAGCTGCTCTCGCGCCCTGAGTGACACGAGCGCCTATGCGCCTATCCAGTCCGGTAAGACATCTAAATGACTGGATAGGCAACAGCCCAATTTTCATGTGATGTTGTGACTTCAGATTGTAATTGATATTTGGTCATGACATCGGCAACCTCTTTACAATTTAGATCCAACATCAGAAATATGACCAACCCCAAGTATTGTTTATAATTGCAATCTGAGGACCCGTTGACTTTTGAGGTCTACTTTATTAAGATAATTGGCAATAGTTAAGTTTATGAAACTACAAGTGACAGTGGATAAGCAGACACTGATATGTGTTGATAAATTTATAAAACCTACAATGCAAATCATGCAAGGCAGTTAAAACCACCAATAGTGCTGAAACATTAGATTAGTCTCTTCAACAGCGCAGTACCATACACATTTTGGTTATATCTGACCAAAATGTCCATATAACATCATATCTATCTTCATGGCTGCAGCCTAGTGAAGGGAGTGAAGGGTAGCTTCGGTCGAACGGTAACATGAATTTATACTCAAACGTCTTGTAGGGCTAAGTGAAGGGCGACCATTAATTGTTAAAATTGTTAAGTTGATGTTTCATAGTCAAGTTCTGTTGCATTAACATATCAACGAACAGTCTTAGCTATAATAGCCAAACAAGTCTGTCAAACAACAATTTGTTTTTCAACTTAACAGAGCCATCCTACAGTATTGAAACGAATGCTGCTAACGCCTTAATTGTGTATCACCGATCAGCTGATCGGGAACGTTCCGTGGAGGGAATTGGGTTATGGATATATTTTCGGTCTGGGTAGGGGTAAAACGCGGATTAGGTAATACAGAGCACGCAGTAATAGAGATAGTGTATTATTTTACCGACACAGCTTCTTTTTCGACCATGTCAGAATGTATTTGTTGGGGAAATCTGAATTTAGCAACAAATGTCACGAATTCACGAAGTAAGGGGCCTAATAAAGAGTTATTGTTTACGAGTTTCGTAATTAGTGAAATGTCATTATTAGCCAAAACACTGTAACAATCGTATCATTTTCAACCAGGGCTGTGACAAAATAAGGAAAATTTAATTTTAAAGATCATTATATGTCAGATTAGCAATTTAATGTGACTTGCGAGATAATCGTCTCCTAGTTTTTCGCTCTTTATTTCGCCGATCTGTCGTTCATCTAGGGTCAAAGTTCGAAGCCAGATTATCATGGCTAGGGTCAAAGAGTGATATTTGGTAGCTTCGATCGTAGTAATGTTTTTTTTATTTTCAGTGTTTTGTACATACATACACAATATACATTGTGATAATTCCATACTTATTATGTAATTTGACACTAGATAATATTGAATGTTCTCAGCTGAACAGCTGATGTGGCCTCACATTAGTTTCCTGGCATTGAATTATGTGATCTGACCTTGAAAAGGTATCGTATAAGTGAGTTTGGACACATTTTACGAGGTGTTTTATTGTGAAAATAAATAACCAGCATCTGTATACTGGGTCTCTATTTTCTAACCGCATTGCTCTTCATGCTTCCATTCCTATTTAGATATCTAATAAAGATGCAGATTAAAATGCATTGTCATTTATATAGAGCTCTGTTAAAGTTTGCGCCCATGTACTGTGAATATGGAAGAAATTCTGTTTTGAACCAACCGCATATGTATATTTCCACAAATCTACCCACATATGTTTCATTAATATAGGTACCTAGGTCAGATGTTAGCTTAGGAACCTATCAGAGAATACTGCCTGAATTGACCATAACTTTAGTGGGCGTGTACTTGGCACAAATGGATTGCCTTCACACGGTCGGTTTGTTTGCTTGTATGATGAAGTATTTTTTAATTTTGTACCAAAAGTTCAACCATACCCACATTTTTGTAACATGGTCCGATTTTCATCAAATTATCAACTAAATGGTTCTGAAAACTCACACAATATGCAGGTCACATAATTATGAGCAAATGTGTAGCAATGGCAGAAATATGCATTGTTTCTCATTGTTTACATCTGAATTAATGCATAGTCTGTTATGTGTCAATTATATTAATTTTGCAATGCATATTGTAAAATGAATGTGCTTTTGTTTATTATATACTGAACCAGCAGCCCAAGCATGTACCAGTTATGCCACAAGTCTGACTAGAACAATAAGCCCTGTAGACCCCAGACTTAACGATGCCAACAAAAACAACTTGATTTCTTGTGACTCGGGAGTCAGATCAGGATGTCTCGAGCAGAACATGCATCAAAGATACAAGTGAGTATTTTTCATTCCTCAGTGATCTGTTAACTAGTGACAAGGTATAAACCAAAGAAAGGCTTATTTGCATTAAGTGACCATCATTTAAAACACACTACCCACTGCATGGTCTATAAATGTCTGTGCTATATTATGAAAGTCACTACAGGTCTGCTATAACTAGAAACTAATAGCGAAATGTGAAAACAATATATCAATGCACGTGTAGACCGCTTCTAATGGGATACAAGGCAGACCCAAGCTCTACAACTTGCCTTCAGAAGTTCTATTCAGATCCCCAGTCTAAGGAAACTACTGCCAGATATGGTATATATACTTCAGAATATACTGTATTAATCAGGATAGATTTGGCAGACAGATCATTCCCAGTATATCTGTTATGGTAGATGCCATATATTATAAACAATTGTTGCACAATTGTGATGTTGGCTGAGTTGTTATTTAAGCTTGTAGATTAGCCATGTACTGCCATGTGATGTTTCATGACTAAGTAACTTTATCTGATGCTTTATCAGTAAGTTATATCTTCTATTCTCAGCAATACACTGCAGACATATTATTACAAAAGTTGTAGCTACACTGACTCAATGTGCAATCTGTGTAGCTCTACCACAATCTCTCTTATTGTTCTGTGCATCTTTCTGAAGATGTCCTGGTCAATCTAAAACCTGCTGAGGTGCTGCAATCTTGAGGTCAACAGCAATTTAGTCTGTAAAACATTTATGGTCACTATCTTATACAGAATGCTTGTGACACTATTCATTTGACACTACCCTCACACACAATCTCACTTTGACACCTGAAGTTGTTCTACACCATTCAATCTGACAAATGGTAGGTTATAGCTGTACCAGCAAGGAACACTACCTAACATTCTGTGGGATGACCCATCAATCTGAACCACACATCTCTTGCCTCCAGTTTTGGTTGAATATTAGAACTGTTCTGGATTAGTGGTGCCAAGTAATTTGCCTAATATGTGTACATGCTGATTGTTTCAGGGAAGAAAGAAGTTCTTAAGTTCAAGCAGCCAATGGGACGTTCCCTACTTGGAAAACAATTTGAATGAGCAGCGCAAGTTCCATGGCCCTTGTACAACCTCTTAATTATGCTTGAACTGTCATTAACTATGCATAATTGTAATAAGCAGTGCTGGTTTCAAATAGATGTGCCAAAAACTCTTAATTATGCTTGAAATGTCAATAAACATGCATAATTGTCATACAAGTGACCTTTTTTAATCACTTTAAAGTTTATAGACAACATAACACATGCCCAGTTTACTCAGTTAATGATGCAATAATATTTCATCACAGCTTTTGACAGTAAAAAACGATTTTTAAACTATATTTACCCATGGCCTCAGTGTTAGAATTGTGTTTACCAGTGGCCTTACTTGTTGGATAGCTTTGATATTAATATGTTACCTGCATTTCACATCCAACCCCATTTAAACAAATTATGGCCATGTGATATCTGTTCCCTAGGGAGAACTATGAATTTAGTACTATAACAGATGATATAATCAGAACTAATATAGATTACATAACGGTAGTACGATTATCATTAAGTTATTTGCGTATATTTCAATGAACTAGAGCTTAAAAAGCATGCCTGTCTGTGAGCTTCATTGGATGATCAAGCATTATGAGGAACAACGGAGACGCCTCCTTGGACAAACAAACAACCACATCGAGCTGAAGAGTGGGAGCCACAGGGATTTCTATAAATCGTCTACAGTGCCACCTCGTTAACAAGTTCTCGCCAATGGGGATTCCTCGATGATGGGGACGCAGACAGGGAAACCATTCCAAGCCATGCTATTTCACTCGGTTAATCGGGATATTCCAGACGAATCGCCTCGTTAAAAGGGACGCGTTGCCATCGATCGATTTTGAATACCATCGACTGTAACGGCTTAATCCTGATTACTTAACGATCTCTGATCACCCGACCTCTGATCACCCGAGTTAAACGAAGTTGATGAGGTAGTTACGATTGGAGATTACGATTGTGCACTGTCAGCGTGCCCAAATCCCGTTTCCGGTGGTTGCACAAGTCACGGTTCAACGTAGCCTTCAAAAAGCAGCAAGGTGAAAAACAAGACGCCGATAACCCGTCCGCCCGCCACTGGCTCCAAGACAAATTTCCTGAAATTCCCGCCGACTTCAGTGACCAGGACATATTCAACGCAGACGAGACGGCCCTTTATTTCCGGGCCTTCAATGACAAGGAGCACTGCCTGCCCACGGAGGAATTCACCGTCCTACTTTGCGCCAATATGGAAGGAATGGGAAACGCTGCCGCTGCTCGTCATCAGTAAAAGTCGTCGCCCACGCTGTTTTCTAAAAGATACCGCAAAACTGCCGGTCGAGTACGCTTCTTCGAAAAATGCATGGATGACGGGAGGGATCTTCGCAAACTGGCTGGCTAAATGGGACCGAAAGCTCTACTTCAACGAACGTAAGGTCTGCCTGTTGATAGACAAATGTTCTGCCCACTCGCCGCGGGTGACGTTGACCAACATCACTTTGCACTTCCTGCCGCCCAACACCACGAGTCTGATTCATCCGATGGACCAAGGAGTGATACCGATACTGCAAAAAACATTACCTCAGCGCGTTGAATGGACGAATCATAAATGCCCTTGACGCTGACGAATCGGTACAAGCACTGCGAGTTGACTGACAGATCAACCTTCTCGACGCCATCTACCTTGCCAAGTCTTCGTGGTCGATGGTAAAGGACGTGGCCATCGCCAACTATTACCGTCAAGCCGACTTCACTCTAACCGACTAGCCCGCCGTTGACGATTTCGACGGTGACCTGAACGACGTCTCTTTGCCGCCAACCATGCCAACAGAGGAGTTCGATCGACTCGTCTCACTCAATGATCCCGTTCCGACAAGCGGCGAATACGACGATGCCACTCTCCTCGAGCAAGTCAGTCAAAAACGCGCTGCCCCAACAACGACGACTCTGACGACGACGAAAGCCCGCGCATGACGAAGAAAGAACGACATATGCTCGTGGATTATTTGAAACGATACGCTCAAGAGCAAGGCTACGGCGATGATCACGTTGTGTATTGTAGTCTGCACCACTACGAAAACGTGTAAATGGACTTAGCGGCCGAAGAAACCATCCAATCGTGTTTGGACCAATTCTTCAAAAGTAATTAGAAACCGGATATGTGGATGTATAAATGAAATACGAACTCTGATGGGACAAGCCAAGCCGATTTTACAGCATGTTCATTGGACACAATTGTCTGTGTTTTTTGGTTATTTGTAATAAATAATAAATTCAAGTTGTGAGATGATTTAATTGTTCACATTTTACTTGCTTTTTGTGCGTTGGGTCGGGCTCTGTAGTTTTCTGTTTGTTATGGACACCTGCATGTTCTTTAGTTGTGTAGGGTTGGTGGGACCTCGCTATTGGGGATGCCTCGTTAAAGGGGGATGTTAGTCCGGCCAGGAGGCGTCCCCTTTAACGAGGTTGCACTGTATTACTATAACTACATCGGTGTTGATATATTAATAGCAGAGGATATTACTTATGTGGAATGTGTGCAAGATTGGGGCTTAACCTCGCTTGCAGCATCGAAGATCCATTGGCGACGGAGCGTATAGGTCTCGGACAGGATGTGGAATGATACTGAACTATGTTGGTGTTTTCTCAATGATAAGAAAGCCGACCCCTGTCAAGTTCATATGTAGACTCTCGACACATATTGCGCGTTCCATCCCACGAGTTCCTGTGCGACTTCCAGTTTCCGAGTGCGCCAGACATTTAAAGCCTTTGCTGCTCCATGTTTGAATCACGTTGGATAGTACTTCTTTCAATGTGAAATAAATGAATCGTCGTTTATTAAACATGCATTGTCCCTTAACTGCACGTTAATTCTATCGCTTATTATCATTTCAAATTTAGATTCCCCGCCATACAGACAGGGATGAAGGACATATCCCATGGGATAGATGCCCGCCACAACAAGTTCACCATACTTATTTCACGTTCTCATAGTTCACAGTGAACGCCTCGGTGAAATCAGCCATGCCATGAACATTCCGGGCTGACCTTGGATGGCATCTAGCAGGGAATATATGATTTCAATGAATGAGCATACATTAACTGTGGTATGAACTTGCAACAACATAGCTACTTGGAAAATAAAATCTAAATTAAATCAAACGTAGGGATAGATAGTTAATACATAATTAGTACTAAGCAGAACAAATTTCGAATATTTACAAAATAAACTCTACCGCGAGACTCAAGTGTATGTTAATGTTGTCTGATCATGAGTCAGGTACCAACTGCAAGATCAACATATCACCAATAACGTAACGTGTTGCATTTCAGGTATCATGCTTTGAGTTTATAGAACTTATATGCGCACCAAATCGCACCGATGCAACCTCTTTGACCTGCTTGATATATGCATGTCATCCGTTTGGTCAGCATTGTGCCGTGTTACTTGTCTTTGATGTTTGCAGCACAGCAGCTTTGGAGCTTCTGACAAAATCTGTCACACGGCCGCGATGCGCGTCAGCGCCTCGTATTTGTGGCGAATCTCATGACCATTTTCTTTGTTTAATGAATATCTACATGTTCGTGTCAGCGAGGCCAAGGCTGTTCCTTGGGTACACATTTCAAACCATAGTAAACTATTGGCTATTCATGAAATACTGATAAGGTATTACCAACTCGGATAAGTATATATAGTTATATTTGCTTATTGCCGTTGTAACTGTATGTAGGGACTGAATATTGCCATGCCATTTGTTAATACTGCACACTCAACCAATCACAGCACTGATGCAAGTTGTCATATAAGTATTATTGACCTCATGTTTGGAGAACATTTGTCGCGACTTAATCATCGTAATTGCACCCAATGGAACTCTATCTAATAGCAGGGAGAAAATATCAATTGATCATGTACATGCTAGAACGTGGGGAACTGCATTTGACACCAAAGTAAACAGTACAACGGCGTTAGGTGTTATTTTATCCGCTATTGGTTACGGATGCTTTATATGTATGTGGGAAAAAACCACACTTGCATTCTCAGTGTACGATGTCACGATTCATTATTCTCGCTGGCAATAGTAGTAAGTAGTTAGATTGTTGCCTTACAAAAGGTCGAGATAAACTGGCTACGAAAGAAAATAATGCATACACTGCCGCAAGCCACTTAGATGTTTGACTGTACTGAACATAAACATACATTGTGAATAACGCAAATGCAGTCTGGACCATGGGTTATACGGAATTTCATAAAGACAAATGTGTTGGTATCTAATGTAGATGGCAAGCACTATTTTCCCAGCCTCTTCCTGTGCCAGACAATCATTATTGCATTCATAAACTGTCGGACACGTAAAGTGTGATAAAATCAATCAAAGGTACCAAAGTCGCAACCCTGCTAAATTGCATTCATTGTGTGATGTGCCTGGAGTTATTGATGAGGAGAAACCCAAAGGTCACTGAGCTCGTCGTATGTTCACATGCAGTGTTTAATGTGTTATCTGACTTGTCCTGGTAATATTCGCAATTGTTCAATACATTACCGAAAACCAATAACGCGACTTTCAGTTTAATTATTATCAACAAAGCGAATATAAGAATGGGCCATAATCGGCGTACATAATCTAGGACTGCTACCGCTGACACGATGCAGACGCCCTCGTTAACCGATTCCGACGACGAATTTTGAAAGTCAACCCTAAGAGATGTGGTCATTCATAGGAAGAAATCTCGGCCCTCGTGCTTTCTGGAATATCTACGCATAAGTCTAAATGTAGAAATGTGCTGCTTACCAAGAATGCGACAAATTGCACACCTCTCGTGATATAAAATAGTTTCATCTTTATAACAGGGCTTTATCAACATTACAATTGTTTGTTGTTAGTAAGCGTCGTAGATGGGATTTCTTTCATAGTAAGAGAGCAGTTGTGATCCAAAAATAAATGTTCGCCAAATCTGCAATCAGCCATTTGTAAAATACTCCGCTTATTCAGTTACATGCAATGTTTATGGCTATGGAACACATTACAGGCTTTGCACCATGCATCCATTGACATTTGAATCCTCTGCGATACACAAGTATTCAAGCGGCAAAACAAGCAGTAGATGCCTGACGAAACTGTAGCAAACGATTTTCGCAGAGCGATCGTTCCTTTATTGGCATGATGGGTCACTGTTAGAGATGACGCACTGCGATTGTTACCGCTTTACGCCGGTTGGATCGATATCACGTAACTTAGAATGATTTAGCTGCATATTGTTGTACCAAGCATGAATGACGCTAACATTTGATCATCTTACATTCTTAGTTTCGACACAGTTTGATTCAGCAACAATTGCTACATGCTAATGGATAATAAACACTGCATATGATGATAGACCTTAAAGTTTGCTCACATTCTTGGCCGCCCGTCAATAAGTTGATTACTTATAAAGAGAACAACATGAACAGATATTGAACGTGTGGTTTTTAATGCATAAAGGACAAGTATAGGCTACAATATGATTTTTTGGAAAAAATGAGGGGAAGCTTTTACATGCACTAAATGTTAATAAAAGAAACTACAAATAACGAATGAGATATAAAACGCTGCTCATAAATTATTTCTTTCTAAGTACCTTCTGCAGGTCTTGAAAAAAAGTGTGACGCAGTATGGTGAAGACATACCATTATAAAAGAAGTCCACCATAAATCATGCGGACTATGTGGCTGGTCATTCGGAGCTTGAGGCAGTACCTAGAACTGAGATTAGTGAGGTCATTGGGACGTCACTGCTAAACCACATTAGTAACCTCCATGTTCATGCCAGTCCAATATACCTTCAGTTTGACCATCCACCGCTTGTTAGCTTAATGCTATTAATGTGTTAGAGTAGCTCATCCATGGATATGTCTGGAAGAGCCGTTGGTAAACATAAGTGTTGTAATTGGCTAGTAATTGAAACGACAACCCATTTATTACCGACTTGCGTGGGACAGTACTTCTTTCTTCAGTTAACCCATTGGTGTGTTTGCTTAATTCACCCCTAAATGGCAGCCCCAAAATGATATTCGGTATATTACGTACCATTATATGAATAGAAATGAATCAACCACACATGTTAAAATGCCTTAAGTAACGTAGATGAGGATAAATGATGCCTCAGATCAAGAGTCTTAGCTTGACGTCATTTCGTATCCTGCACTCGTCACGATTGCTAGATTGTGCGTTACGTTTACGTATTGGACATTGTCATTGATTGCTTTAAATATTGTTCAGTAAACTTTCACTGCATGCTCAATTCTCTTAAACTTTGCAGTTATTTGCGTCGACATTCGTTGTTAGTTTAAACCCTGAGTAAATTCAACGCTCCGGCAACGGCTAGTCACTCGTGTAGAGGTGAAACACATAAAACTAAATTAAAATAAAGATATTTTGATTAATGCAATGATATATGTGTGAGCTCTCAAAGATGAAATCATTTCTAATATACAGATAATTATGAAAATGCAGAAACATTTAGACCGCAAAACAGCCATTGATAATTGCCCTGGGTGGCAGCTAAGGGTGAATTGCATTAAGATAAGTGACTTTTATTGGCAATGAAGGATCGCAGTGCAAGAAAACCCTTAGGTATTTGAGGCTCACTTGAGCACTCATGACAGGCTGATCAATATCGTCTGGCAAATGCTATGCCGATACTTGACCTTCCACCCACCCCACCCCACCCCACCCTACAGAGAATAGATATAACTTGCTATCTGATTCCTATGTATGTGCATGTTAATTGGACAAGAAGCACCGATTCGAGGTCGTTGGGGATCGCAACAAGTCATTACACGACTCTGGCATCGTCTAGTGACTATGTTGTCTGAGTACTATGATTAAGTTGGATCATGATCGCTAAGCGGGAGGCACCTTGTATACGTCATGTCAATTAATGGAACAAAACAAGTTTTGCTTTCACGAAAATTGGATAACAAATAATAAACAACTTAACTCAATAAAATTCAGTTTAGCACAATTCATCAGTCAAGCGATTATTTATCCACTAAGTGTGGCTGTCTCCGCCTCGTCATGCTTGCGAATACCAAGCGTGCATTGACTGGTTATGAGTCAATACCTTGTACATCCACATTTTTAGTTAAACAGAACAATCGCCTGACGTGGCTTATTCGTTGGTATTGTTGACTTTTCAATGCCGTTTGTTTGTTGACGATATTGTTGGAACGGAATGTAGAGCAAATTGGGATTCTATTCAATGGTGAAGTACTAATAACTGGAATTGACCGTCGGGAAATGCCACCCTCATGCAACCGTTTATATCGATATGGAACGCTTTTAGATGTTAATTTATGAGCATATGTAGAACAGATTGCTTACGATGAATTAACGTCTGGTGTTATGAGCGCTGTTACAATGCATGGCCATCCATGCACTGAAAAGCAATTACGAACGATTTTCATTTGGAGATAAATCAGTCTCTGTCCTTGATTGATCGCTGTTAACGATGAAACTCATGCCACATGTATTTTACAATCTAGTCATGTTACACTAACAGTCGTATAGTTCTACTGAGCACTGATTACGCTGAAATTGACTATCTGTGGTAAAATCTGAGCTATGGATTGCTGTGTAAATCAGTTAGTCTCTCTGGAAAAACGTAAGAATAAGTGCCATGGGTGAAAATAAATGATGCATCGGATGATTGAATAAAGTGACAGTCACGAACTCCGCCCCGAATGGGACCGTAGTGCTCTCTTCATGTGACTTGTGCTAAGTTCATGATGGTATAAATGCTTTTGTCAATATATAAATTGAAGGCTCTTTAGCTTAGTATCATAAGCAAAGAGCTTATAACTTCACTGAGAGAGATATCTCGCTCCTCTGTCAGACAATGGTAGAACACGACACCTGTCATAGAGTCATTTAAAATCAAACGAAATGTTCTGAGGCGTGCTTGCCTCAACCAACCGGAAGACTCCATATCTTTAACATTAGCAGCAAGTCATTAAGGCCACTGACGTTTGATCAACAGACCCATGGTAGCGTCAACTGAAGACAGGTGTGTGTTTCACTCGTTGGCAGGCTCCCCGCACAGCTAGCCGGAGTGCACCATCTTAATGTAGCTCCAAGCACTTTGTCATAGCTTTGCAGCGTGCACAAACATGAAGGTTATGACGTCACACCATATGATAACTTCATCAGATCATCGCCGTTCGCGTATTTACATGTTGAATACGCTACACGAATGCACAAAAACATCGCTTCAATTTATGCAGCAATCATTATTGAATAGAGGTTTTCTAAGATGACTTCTAATATTCTATATTGATTAAATTAACATCTAGCGTCAGGGTAACAATCATTGGTACCCTTTCTCCATGACGTGCGTATGCATGCAGTAATGTGATTTAAACATACATATGGTTAGTTTGAAACCACCACATATAAAACAGCGTAGCCAACGTATTTCTGGATACGACTGTGTTACGCAAGCGTGCCTAAATACGGGTGCGTATCCTAAAGGCCAACGACAAAACAATAGCCACACCGGCACCGCAAGTGTAATAACATCATTTACGAAATATCTGATTGCAAGCGATTCAAGATCTAGTGCCTGTCATTGAATAACATGACAGTGTTCCATTAATCATAAACTACAGCATTATTCTTTTTCGCTCTGGTTGTGACTCAATATTCCGGTCGATGGTACTACAAATTAAAATGACACTTAATCTCCTAATTAATAAATCTTTCAAATGACCCACTTAATCCAGTTCTCTTTGAACATTGTTTTTGCCCAAATACAATATCTCATGCTACTACAAATTAAAATGACACTTAATCTCCTAATTAATAAATCTTTCAAATGTACCCATTGTGATTAGCGTGGCCAATCCAATCCAGTTCTTGAACATTGTTTTTGAACAATTATTGCACATTGTGTACTCCCGTGTTCAATCACCGCCACACCTCAATTAGCGGTTATTTCTGTTTTCCAAGCGTTTGATGAGGTCTGGCTTCTTCAGTAAGAACGATACAACCATGACAACATTTTGGTCAGCATTCGAATTGCCATTTTGTAAACGTAATTTGAATAGTTTTAACATGCCGTTTGCATCATTGTAACTTTTACTTTGCTGCATCATTTAATTGAAAATTAACATCATCGCTGCTCGCAGGTGTGTTATGATGATTAATTATAATGATCAATTCAAATATGGCAACGCATATTTGATAAATATGGGTGATGTCACCGGAATTTATTGTTTGCCAATTCATCGTCTGAAAAAATTATTTGCATCCTCTTGGCTACGCCGCGGCGTGTAAAGATTGTGAGGTTTATACATCATGCTCAAAATGCCGAGGTGCCTCACGCCTCGCCGCGGCGTGTCCAATGCTTTGCCTAAATCACCAGGTTGAGGATGATAGAGGTACCAAGCGCATGCCTGTTCTGCCTTATGACTTTCCTTTGCTCAATCATTGACCTTAACGCAACTGCATGTCATCTAACAGTCAAGATAAGACAACGCAGACAATATTATATCAATGCTCTGATGCTAAATTTCTCACACAGTGGAAAATGTCGTCCTGCACGTGGTGCTGCGTAGAAGTCTACCAGATGAACAATAAATCGTGTATAACCATAACAGTAGTTAATAAGCCATGTTTGTCTTTGCAAGAGTATGATAACAGATAATATGCTTATACACCGTACGCCGTTTATCTGAATTGAAAGCAGATGTCCAAGCAAAAGACAAATGCGACGCCGTTTTGCACTACGCCGGTAGTTGCGGGATCGAATAATAACGGTGCTTTTTAACGTAATCATCAAATTTTTCGTGGCGACCTCGTAATTTGTAATGCGTTACTCACATTATAGTAAACCCTGAACAGCCAATAAACAAACTCCCCACTGATCCTGTGGGCGGATGTGTGTTGAATACATCTCTCATTCAAGCAGTTTACGTGTTACTACATACAAATTAATTTTCGAGTGATCATAGTTGACCTTAATAATAAAAATGTGTATTCAAGTGTTCAAATCGAAATGACTAGGTGAGTATCGTTAGTCATAATGTTGCTGCCATGTATGGCCTGTTCGGTGTAGCGGTGTTTGATATTTTAAAAACAACGGAAATACAGCAAGAAGTGCATACTACTCAGCTTTTCTTGTCATGTGCCGTAATAGACTAACTTATTTGCTAATTTCAATCTCAGTAGGCAGTGCTCATATATTTTGTAAACAATTGGTGAAATGCGCGAATTGATTCATTTGAATGTCTGAATGGATATAACAAGGTGCCAATTTTTGATTTGTTTCTGCAGTCAATGACTCTGTAACTCGACACAAGAAATAAATGAATCTGAGTAGTAAATGCTGAATGAATATGACACACGTTATGTTGCGCGATATGCCTAATAAGTGATGTTGGAACAGCTATGCAACTATTAAAGCCCTCATCATCTTAACATTGCATCAGCCCCCCATACGCTCAATATTTTGCCCGAACTCATTTCTTCCCAAATGTATCTCACCACCATAATAAACACTTTGCATCCCCAATACGGATTTGCTGCAATTAATCACCACTTAGTGCATCCCAAATGCGCTATACCACCGCCGTATCAATTAAACACTTAGTGGGCCCAAATTGCAATTTCTCACGCCGTTGTTTTGGTTGCCAATAGAGTAATAAAGCATAGTCACGTCGAACTCATATTAAACAACATTTTGATGAATGCTTCGTGCATAACATACGACGCAACTTTAGCCTAAGGACATCATGTAGCTCTAAAACCACATTTAAACCAGTCAAATTAAGTTTACCTATATACTTGGTTTTAGCGAAATTAGGAGATATTCATTACAACTGAAGACCGAATTCAACGATTGAACGTTTTTCTTCGTTTTAAACCATACCGCATGTTGTTGCTGTAAAACTTATTCTTTCACAGGTAATGAGACAATGTCTAACAAGGATCAATTCACTTGTTAGTCCACTTTTACACAAAGCACATTAATCGGAACTTATAGTTTACTAAACATATTGTAAAAATATTGAAGGACAGTTTACTGATTCGCTGTATTCCGTTGTCTCATCATTGCCGAAAGCGAAATGTTTGAAAGAAGAGAATAAGTAATTCCCTAGATTTGCAACACAAATGAAATTACCAGAACACGGATTCGAATCTACGCGGACATTCATCCATTGAAACCTCAAGTCCAATGCATAAACAACTGGGCTATCCTTGTATTCAGGTTAGCTTTTTAACAGCATTGATAGGATTGTCTTTTTCATCGACCGTTCGATTACGCATATATGTGGTTTTCATAGCACTTTTCTCGGTCAATTCAATGTCAGTTATCACTGCTTATGAACACACTGATTTGTAGCTCTCGGTAACAAGAATCTCTGACAATCATTAGGAGGCATCGGTATGATGAATGTTGCTCACTATTTGGCAAATTGCTATCATGATCCTCAGATTTGGTATAAATGCCGAACTCTCAATGGCACGGATTATGGCGCTACTCGTTTATTAACATTCGTTAAGTCGGCATTCCATATCATGTGAATTACAAACGAGAATTTGGCTCCCCTATGCCTAGTTTTTTGTTCAGAATCGACAAGAATGACGTCAAACTCAGTTCAGTGCGTCATTCAAAGAACGACAGCGTCGTCGGTTGGCTCGATTGTCCTGCCATGCATACCTCATGCAACAGCGGGATACACCAGATTATAGTCCGTTGAGAATTCCTGTGATTACAGCACTGAATTTCCCAGCCCTGTTGCTCTTTTACTCTACTTAGAGCATGCAAATATTTGATATGGATGGTGATTGATTTATAAAGTCAATGACACTTTGGACCTTTCTGCATTTCATTCCATATTCTGCGATGTAGGTCGAATTAATCACGGACTTAATTAGTTTTCTAACTGTTTTCACAACTGAAAGGATGACGGCTTGTTACAGGAAGCATCAGTCCATTATTAAACTAGCCAGAGCTGTTGGAATCCAAGCAATATAGATTGCATAGACCTCGTGCCCGTTATAGCGTTTGATTTTATGCCAGATGCAATCATACGATAAATTGACGGCGCTCTTATCGTAAGAGACTATCGATTTCCAGCAACGTGAACAGGTTTGCCATACACACTACATATATTCTAGATATCAGGTTGGCTACCTAGCTATAGTTTGAAAAAGCTTTCAGTAACAAGAATCTTTGAACATGGTTGTAGGATCATATTCAATGATGTTGTGTTATTTGTAACCTCAACACAATCATTCTCCACACCCTTTTATAAAGGGTGCCAAATTTCAAAGCAACCGAAACTACTCGTCGGCATTCCATAATGTTGCAAAATTCATGAATTTTGGCTCCCCTATGACTTCAACTGGTTTTCTTTTCGCGAATTCATTGGAACATAATCGCTGTTCTGCACCCTGAAGTGTTATATTAGCATTATGTTGCTACCGTCCTATAATTAGGGACATGTTGTTGAGTTAATGTTTTCATTGCATAGTGTAATGCTGTGGAATATATTGCGTTTGTACATCTGGAGTGACTGGATCCGTCAATACATCAATGACCATATCAATGACGGCTGGCGATTTCGAGCCTGGCTTACTTTGATGAAAATGATAACCAAATCGCTTTCATATGTCAAAGAAGTAAAATCCAGTAAGAGGGATTTATAAAAATATGGATACCCCACTAAACTTCTAGCTGCTGTGCATTTCAATCGTTACTAACTCGTTATACTTAAGTATGAAGTAAAATTTGGCTATATTTGATATGTCGCTGGATTGATTTTTCAAAGTCAATGACACTTTGGACCTTTCTGCATTTCATTCCAAATTCTGCTAACAGAAATCAGGTCGATATTAATCACGGACTTAATTATTTTTCTGGCTGTTTTCGCAACTAAAAGAATGACGGCTTGTTACCGAAGCATCAGTCCATTACTATACTAGCCTATACGATAAATTGACGACGCTCGTATCGTAAGAGACTATCGATTTCCAGCAACGCGAACAGGTTTGCCATACACACTACATATATTCTAGATATCAGGTTGGCTACCTAGCAATAGTTTGAAAAAGGATCATTCAGCATTAGGGTATGTTTAATCTTTTGACTTTAGAGTCAACTCTAATGCTGTATTTTCATCAATCGGTTGACAAACCAGAGGGTTATAAGCTTCATTGGACCACATGGCTCTCAATATTGATGATTTATCGCCTTATTTTGTACAGGCTTTCAACGTAGACCTCTGTTTTTAGAAATCAATTCGCAATTGCAGCCTACAAATCGGTATCATATTGGTCACTTTATTGTTGGTGTTCTATTTTATTCGCATCTTCTCTAAACCCGTGCCGCGAAGACCTCGATCTACAAATGTTGCGACACTAAGGCATTCTTTTAAAATCCTATTGACTGATCGTACATTGATATAGAACATTACACCGTCGTCGCTGTATTCATCATCGTATAAAGCAACCTTCAAAATTGAACAAAGAGTAAATGCACTGGACAGAGTTCAATCATTACGGCATCATAAAGTCATTGGATCCTGGCCGCGGGCTCGTGTGGGCAATCATCATATTCATCCCTTTTGTTGAAGCATAATTTGCTGTACCACGTAAAGGTAGCGTACAAACATGGCACATGAGAAATTCCTCAATTATTGCGGAAATATTATAATTTCATAGTTCAGTGCTGGCATGTTTGACATATCTTTATTCAATAACGCAAGGGATATCCGTCAATAGGCAAAATATGCATTGTTAATGATTGTTATCCACGTTTGCGTACGAATACAGCACATGTATGATTGATTTGCACTGTTTACTAAGAGTGATGGATTAACTTGGCCACTCATAAGACAACTAAACAAATATCATCAAGATTGCAGACGTTGCTAATAAATCGTAACATACTAGATTTATGTCATGCTTAGCTCCCACAAAAGCGGAACTGTGTCCACCTTCCATCAAGTAACAGCCAATTAAGCCTAATAAAATAGCACTCAATTGTCATTTTGCGGTCCAGCAACTACGACAAGGATCACTAAGATATGTTGATAATCCATTTGCATTATGTCGCTTACATTCAATCAAGGTTTATCAGGCGCGATTTGTCTGCTCTTCAACCACCAGTGCTCCGAACTTTGCTGTCATTGCAACTAATAACGCGGCTTACTCAGGTTTTATTCTGCATATGGAGTAAACAAATCAACATGGATGTGTGGGTCATCCAGACTTGACACTCTGTTGATGCTCATCCAGCTCATGCAAATGTTGTTGCGATAAGAAAGCCTCACATGATATCAACCCAGAACATGCAAATTCATGGCAAATTAACTTGCCCACTATATCGTCGAAAAATGCAGAGGCTTATTTGATATTTAACTAGATACGTATGAATTAAAAGCATAATGCAGAAATAATCCACTAATAATTTGCTTTTTTTCATATTATTAAGAATACTGAAACATAACCTACAGCTCGCATGCGCCGTTCGTGTTAGTAGGTGCATTATGCACGTTTCTCTCATTCGTTTACTTCTCCTATGTACTTCCTGTATTTAAATTCGTTAGGGCCATAAAGTTGTGGAGCTGAATGTTCATATTATTTCATAAGTCTATTAATTACACTCACATGAGACTGATTCTCGAAAATGTAACAAACGCAAAGCACATCTAACTTCACATCATGTCTGATCTAATACGGCGATAAAAACAGCCAAACATGTTTGTGACCCCATATATGTGTCCCAGAGTATATGACTTGGCACGTCATGCTGTTTATCAACTTTGAGAGATGAATTAAGCCTAACCTTGCTCTTGCAATTTAGTCGTCACCTGTGCGACCATTTACCGGGGTAATAATCAGTTGTTTGCGCACAGAAATGACATGTTTGACGTCACCCCCATTAACCAACGTCCAAGTCCGACAGCCGTAATGCGTTGATAAGCCATTCTCATATTGTCTCTGCCTGCATTTGGCTCAATTGTCCTGCCATCAATACATCATGCCGTAGGCGGGATACACCGGGTTATCGTCATAATGAAATCCCTGCAATCATGGTAATAAGTTATCCAGCCACATTTGCTCTTTTTCTGTAATAATAGTAACAGTTGTAATATATGGACGATGCAAGAGATGTGTAGTCTTCCAACCCTTCGGTATAATGTGTGGGTCAAATGAAGCAATGTGAAAATCAAATCAAAGGCATTGAGCGCTCCCTGAGAATGAAATTACCAAGCTACTTTATTGTTCACAACAACGTTTCAACGCATTCATCATAATTCGAAATTGCACTTAGATATCTATGAGAAATTCAAAGACAATTTACATGATAATTGAGTAATACCATTTAAGCCATTGAAAAGACCATTCGCAGATATATGACTAGCTTGCACTCGATTGTCGATGTTAGGTGCTTACTACTCAGCGCTGTTCATTAATATGCGCTGAGTCATTTACTTCATCGAATGCTCCCAGTGAAGTTTTAACCCTAGTTAGATATCATGAACGAATCGGTTGTAATGACCATCGGCAATTGTGGCATTTTTGTAAAGGTTATGCTTTTTGTTCGGCCCATGAAGGATTCAATGGTAGATTGTCGTATGCATCTGGTCAGCAAATGGCTTCAAGACTAGGTAATGAATCGAAGCAATTCCCTCAGAAAGGCGACTATATAATGCGCTTTTAGCTCACTAATGAGCTTGATTACAGGATGTATCACCCATCAAGCCTTCACCAAACTCACATTTGTTTTGCAACCTGTTGTTCTTAATGGGAGGCTATAGCGCATCATCATTTTTGTGACAGAAGTTGGTGTTCACTTTCCACATTATGGTTCAGTAATACAAAATCAACTTACACATGAATCATCACATTTATTAGCATATTAATCTCTAGCAGCTAGTTCCGCTGCATGCATAATAAGGCTGCTGAACAATACTGCTACTATGATTGTTGACATGGCCTAACAGTCGTAACGTAATATAATTGGCACAAGCGCATAACGATGCTGTGTTGCGTTTAAGTAACACCAAGCGGTTCTGCAAATTATGACCTCAGCTGCGTCAAAGATAAGACAGGATATGTTGCTTCTCCATTCACAATTTGTCACTGGCATTGAATCAAGCTTTATCGCGAGTATTTTCTATACAATTTCCCAACCTGGGCTCCAAACGTCGTGAGCATAGTATAACTTAAAGTGGTTTTGTAGCGATTGGTCTGCATATAGCGTAAACAACTCATAGGTGAGGTTATCAACAAGGATGCGTGGGTCATTCCAGACTAGACACCATTTTGAACAACATGAACCGCTGGATAATGCAGTTAGCGCTGCAGATAGCCAAACGTCCAGTGGCAGATAAATGTTATGCGATGCGTCCAAATAGACTGTTGTTTGATGTGTTTGTGAGCATAGACGTATTCGAGCGTATGATTGCCCGCTGTCAACGAATAAAGAACACAGTGATGGTATAATGCGCTACTGGGGCAGCCTAATCAAGTGCCATTTGCATTCATCATTCACGAACAGGGGCATCATAATCAACATTCAGTGATCAGGCATAATAATAGCCATTTTTCTAATCAGGATGTACTTATGACCAAGATACTAATCAATTACATGTTATGTTATCGAGGACATTGGTTTGCGTGGTTCTGTGATGAATACGCATTTACTGCTGTAAGCTAAGCCCTACGTCATGCTGTTACAGTGGAGCTCGTTTTGTACACTGAGCTTTCTGCATCATAGCTGTAAGTGTTCTTGACTCAATAAGTTGAGACCTACTATATGATGAATAAACTCTAGATGTTTGTTGTTACGCGTTTTGGAAGCTAGAACCACACTTTGTGCTCTGCATGTAATTCACGTTCATCAGCCAAAACGACGTCGAGCCTCCAAGAGTATGGATAAAAGCGCATCCAACTGTTATCCGTTTCTTTTGAATTTGCATGATTTGAGGTCGTACAAGTTTATAGCGTCATCTTGGGAATAAGTTTTCTGGACACAAAGATCAGTGTGAATCATTTTCGTTAAGCGGAAGGCACCCATATATGCTACAAGACAATTAAGAGAACAATAGGTGATAAGTATTGCTTTGACAAAAATAGGTTAACAAATGATAAACCATTGTACTCAGTGACAATCGGTTTAGCCCACAACATTAGCATAATTCATCTGTCAACCGTTTATTGATCCGCTCAGTGTAGTCCCCGTCCTGTCTTTGGGTGCAAATACTGAGCGTGCATTGATTGGTTATGAGCTCATCCGCAATATCCGGTAGAGCAGAACAATCACCTGACGTGGCTTGGTTTGCCCTTCGCAATGTCGTTTCTTTCTTGTGGTTTTGGTCGGAACGAAAGGTCTTGCAAATTAGGAAAGTTCTGTTGTAATTGCTTAATGACAAGAGTAATTGAACACCGGGAAGTGGCTCTCTCATGCAATCACTTCATGTTTATATGGATGCATAACCAATAAGAGGTACTGATTTATGTGCCCGGTTATATGTGGTACGTGTTTTGTACGAATAATTTGCTTCTGATGTTATGATAGCTGTTACAATACCTGTATTAGAAAACATCTTTTTTTAAGCATATTTTGTTTTATCCTACAAAATGTACGTAACTAATGTACGCACACAGCACGGTGATATTTCATAAGCATTCCAAATGTTACAGATTAGGAACTGCGGGTACTAACGGCATAAATTGCACGATAACCTAAGACTAATGAAGCTGACCTCTTCCATGTTAATGTGATTCAACACTTGATTACATGATTTGGTGTTAAGGTCACCATGCCATCGCCCTGATTGCTGGCAATAACTATAAATTGGTATGTGTTGAGCAGATAATTGAGTTAATTTGACCAAGCAAGCACGTGGGTGCAGACCACTCAGTTTGTCGAAGCAAAACAAGTGCTAACGTCTGATGCTTATTATCATGTTCGCAACACTAACCAGACTTCTTTTGTTCAGTAAACAAGACCCATTTAGTAACCCTACTGATAATTTTAGTTGCTTTAATTGATACTCGGAACACCTAATATTGTTGATACGAAGTATACTATGTAACAGATATATATCAGTCTCTCAAAGCGCGATGCTGCGTGCGAGTAAACCTTTGTCTCCCCTAAATACATAAGCGCACCATTAAGCAGCTTCTGAAATGCTAACTGACGAATTGAAAATGACGAAATCCGTTATGCTTTTATGAATGAAACATTCAAACCAATGTCGTAGCTGCAACGAAAGTCTACAAATTATGCCATGTCATTATCTATACAGTACTCATTGTCCCGAGTCTGAAATGTTGTTCCTCAGAATTACTCTTTTTGGAATCTTAATGATGGATACTGATGTATATTCTCCATTATGCCGCGTCAAAGGGGCATAAATAGAGCTATTACTAGAAATATTTAATCTGCTCCTTTTGCTTCAGTTGTTTTGCTATTTTAACTTATAAACATCAGTAACGCAATCATTTTGCCATTCTCTTCCTTAGCAAATCAATCATAATCGCAGATATTATATATATATATATATATATATATATATATATATATATATATATATATATATATATATATATATATATATATATATATATATATATATATATATATATATATATATATATATATATATATATATATATATATATATATATATATATATATAAATTATGGTGAATAGTTGTATTTGTCTTAAGTGCTATCTATTATCCGCTACTGTGTTCTCCGCAAATACACTGGGCTAATATGTGACTTGACTGGAAACATAAGTTAACTTTGAACCTGATGATCTTTCCGATAAATCCGTGTAATCACAAATTGAATGACACGAGAGCCATCATGCCGTCATTGCATATGAAATTATATTGATGCGTTTTCTGATTAACAAATATTCACATTAACACTTGTCTACGCCACTTCAAATATACTTAAAGCATTAAAAGTGTAATAGAGAATTTGCATTACAAACAATGTTTGAAGGCGACGTGATTGAGCTGCGACAAACGTTCAAACGTTCACGTAACTGCACAGGTTGGTTTTATTTAGCTGTGCCTGAATAGAATTCGCAGTTTTCGCATCAGGATTTTTACAAGTGCTCGGTTACCGACGATAAGCGTCCAAGCGCTGTATTATTCAATCTATATAGAACGCACACGAAAGTTAGTCATCAGTACCAAGCACATTTGAGCGCCTGCAGTGAATTTAGATCGAGGGGTCCAGGACTCATATAGGCTTTGTATCTGAAACAAAGCACTTGTCATAGTGACAACATAATGAATCTCATGAACACATATAATTTGTATACTGTCTGTAGTGTGCAATGATTACTTTACTTTTCAACGATGATGTGACATCATGATTGAAATATTTCACACATCGATTTATCATCGATAAGTTTTGCACCACTGCAAATATCCAATGGGCCCACGGGGTGGGAAATTGTTTGAACCCTGATTATTACTGTATATTGTTTGAAATCTCATGCATATGAGTGTTAATGTTACGTTTGACAAGACACACAGGTTTGCATATATTGAAACGTGCGACCTGAGATGAGGTAGTAGTTGTCATGGTATTTATATTATTTGTCCTACAAATGGACCGGCCGTAGCAGGTGACAGATTGGACATCAACCAACACAACAACCATTCCACTCACATACCTCAACTAGTGTTAGCTCAGAAAGATTTAGCTACTCTTGTGTATCTCTTTTTATAAGTTAGGAAATATCGATAGCAATTATAAGACCAATGAAGACCATTATCTTACTTTCTGTTAAAATGCGAAAGTTTTATTTCGTGAATCAACAGGTCTCACCGGAAGTAGGGAGAGGTATATTGAAAACTGAAGCGGAAGTGAGGGACATTAAGCACATTTTGTGCTCAGTAACTAACCACGCAGAAACTAATTGGGGAGCTTGAAAATCAACTTCATGTACTTAAGAATTTATATGAGCTGACTACTGTTTCCGGTCTGCTAGCGACTGTGGTAATGCCTTTGGTTAACGCAAATCCATGTTGGAAGTGAAATATACTCGCAGTTGTTTTCCTACCTTTTAAGTGGTTAGTAGTTTTTGGTATTACAGAGTCTGGAATCCCGATATAACTATACATTATTTGTCTGAGTTGCATCCGTTCTAATACATTACTCATAAAAACATACAGGCGTAAATCAATTGACAAATATTTTAGGACAGCATGCTTCCTGTCAACATTAGTTTTATTGGCTCCACTTTGTAGCGGATATGAAATATATAAGTATGAATAAAAAAACCTGCGCATGGTTTACACTGCACACGCTCCAGTGATAATAAGCAAGTGCGTTCACTTTCTGACTACTGCATTGTAAGCGCAGCCAGATAATTTGCATCGGTGTCCGCTTTCATATGTTGATTTGAGTAATTTGAGTAACACAGACACAAATAAATAAAATGGTCATGGCGACTGATGCAGTGATAACAGGGAGCAATGCCGACTTCAAATGACTATTTGCTGATATCATCCAAAAGCTACGTTCTCCAGATCTCGGACTCCTGCCATTTGCACCAGACATAATTAATCAAGTGTCATTTCCCACAGTGGTTACGTTATGACCCTGTACTTGAGTCTCGAACAAGTGATCGCGATTACGAGTGAATGAGCTGTCTATATTTTGGCCAATTTAAAGCAACACAAATTGTGGGCTCCGCTGTGCTTTGCCTGCAACAGGCAGGACATAAGCGTGCCTTCTTATAAAATGCCTTTTATAATTAGATAGTTTAGATTAGTGATCAGTAGTCAATGATATCACAAAAATCTCAATACGACCAAATGCACACATATTTCTATGTATCGTTCATCGCCATCCCTAGCCGCGGAGTTCATGAGCAGGATTGTCGTGGTCTTATGAGGTCACATTTCAGTTAATATCCTCCTTTTCCAATGACCCATTAACGTCTTAAGGTCTGTTATATGGACTCCTTCAACGGAATGGATTGTAAGTCGAGCGCTTTGGACCATTATATGAGTCATACACGACTGCTGACGAATAAAACAGTCATATTCCAATAGAAAGTGACAAACGCATTTCATCAACACTAAAGTCAAATATTACATTCAAGTTTGCAATTGAGAAATGTCGTCAATCGGTTAATGGGACTGAACATGTTAACATGAGAACGCCTGTATCCTGTGGGTTTTGAATTGCATTGATAACGAGAGATGAGGAATGAACGAATGAATGAATTAAATAATAAATATCTGTCAGACACTAAAGGTGGATGTCGTATTTGCCATGCATATGTTGGTGCACTTGGTTATGCTTTCTTAATAGCCACCTCTTTGTCCGCCGGGTCCTTGCACGTTTAACATTGTATTCGCTCTCCTAGATTCAACCCAAAATCTATTTAAAAACTAACAAATGTGACAAAGTTTTGATTTTATTGTACAACCGAATCGTAGAGTTCGTGTTCCATATTCAGCAACCTCGTGTGATTATCACGTCATCATACACCTCGACATCCGGCCCCCCGAGCATCCAAATGTTACGTCTCACGGGTTTTTAAAACGTCACTGCCTCTTTCTAAAAAAAATTGTTTAAACATCAATAGATAGACGTGGTCACCTGCTATATACAGAAACACTGTCAATGGATAATTCTGCTCCCAGTTTGCAACGCTTCTCTTGTTTTCTCTTCATTTCGTTTTTATCGGTACCATTAGAATTCCAATATCAACAATGCAAGATGGTCTTAATCGCTTAGTCCACATTTAATAACAAGCAAACCAAATTAAGGGTGTTTTTAAAAAAAAACACTGGTTCGAGCAATTATCATTTAAACACTATCTAAACGTGTGTCATTAGACAGTTCTCTATATAATGAATCTGTACAATTACATATTGCGTCAGCTTTTAACAGGATAAGCCCCGCTGTTTAATAATGCGTCATGCAACCCGACTCCAAGGTCAAGTGAATGTAAACGCCAACACAGAAAAGAAGCACTATAATCATCGGTAAATGTAGCACTAACTCCTAGGTTCCATAAACTCCTCACGTCTAGACAATAGGAATAGACGCCCTTGTTGTGATTACATTACCAGACGTAAGACGAGAGCCTGCGATAGAAAGCAGCACTACGCTTGGGTGTCAATAAATAATTGGACAAAAATAACTAAGAACATCTATCGCATGAATGGGAAATAACTGTGCAAAGCATGACCCCTATGAAAATCCGGAAATTTGCATCCCGACCAGACAGCTTAGGCCACATTCGTGTCCCAGTTATAGCTATTGTCTCATTTTCACAGAAACGTTGACCATTCATATGTATACTGTTCTTACAATTGTGTTTATTACCGTCCGATCCTTATTAGCAATGCACACATTGTCAGATGAAGATCCGAAACTAAAAAAATGCTATTAATCAGTGTGACCTGACAAACGCGCACTGAGAGATCGATTATATACCGAAGTCGCAGTCTTGATTATTATCGCGTGGGGATGATCAAGTGCAGTCGTCTGTAATCAATATTCGATTCCATAGTACACCCCACCAATCATTGACCCTATAAATGCCATGTCGGCGTTTTCTATACAGCCGACGCCGGTGAGCCCACTTCTTGGAAAATGTTATTAAGCTTAATAGACAAAATGTGATGGATGATTGGTAGGGTTGGAATATGTAAAAATTAGCGTAATTATGACACCATTTACCGCGTGTAGCGCTTTTGCTGCTACGACAAATCGTTCGTCTGATTCGGCTCATCTTCTCACTGATTCACCATCCATGCTCAAATATAGAAGACTCAATCACCACCTTGATCGAGCTGGTGAAACACACTTACTGCAGTCTAACCAACGCAATGACCCACGACGAGATATTTTCTAGGCTTATATGGTGCATCCAGCGGGCTAATTAGTGCTCCGTGGTCGTTCATCTTTTCTGAAAGATTCCATTGTAGGTGCTATATATGTATGTATTCCACATTAAAAAAACAAAAACGCTGATTGAATCTTATTTATGAGCGAACCAGTTGGGCATTGCATACCCAACAATATGCATTCAACCCTTAATCCAATGAGATATATGCTGCATTATCATGAAATGGCACGGCAATCATCATATTTGAGAAATATAAGTTTCAGTTGGTCTTATTGTTGCGTTTCGGAACTGAAAGCATTAATTAAATGATTGACATGTTTTTTTCCGATCTACCACCACTGATGAGCAGAAATCCAAAACCCAGTTATTGTCATCTCTCGTTAGTTTCGGAAATCGTAGATCTCGATTGGCTTTTTCGCATGCCTATCGCATCATTCAAATTGAGTCTAACGCCCTCTGTGCGCTTACATAATCTTCGGAAGGAATACTTGCTACAAATGAGATTGTAATTGAGACGTGGCTAAGATTTCAACCACCATTAGGAAAGAAGATTAAAGCGACAAAGCGCTGTAAAATGATAGGCACCCAGTTGCAGGACATAGCCTCTGGAATTTAAATAAATTAACCAATATAGCAAAACAAGCGCCACATATATATCACGACTTTAATGGTGGTGATCCAAACTAGCTCGGACGCGGTGTCGAAATGTTATAAACACTTTCATGATCAGTTGTACTGAACAAGTATACATAAACATATATATATATATATATATATATATATATATATATATATATATATATATATATATATATATATATATATATATATATATATATATATATATATATATATATATATATATATATATATATATATATATATATATATATATATATATATATATATATATATATATATATATATATATATATATATAGACAATTGACATTAATGCAGGGGTTCGAGCCTTGCATTTATATCCATACTAGGACAGCATTTCACTAAAAAATTATCAGTGCTCGCCGATTTATCATGTTTGTTCTCGACGTAGGCTGTTGTCCTCAATGGAGTTGTTCGAGCACTTGCGATGCATAAGATGCCATGGAAAAACGTCAACTCTATAACCAAACATTTAACTCCAGGTGACTAAGGATAACTGATGTGCTGCTATTGGAGTATCAAATCCGTCACTGGAATCTATTATCTCCTATGTGTCATGTATTGCACTATATAAGCAGAAAAGCTCGCCGATTCATTGGTTTTTGTTGACGACGTTTGTAGCGATATAGTGCTGATATCAAATTGTTTCGGACCATTCGATGACACGTAATGTTCTCGTGCCGGTCGTGACTTTAGTGTATTAAAGAGCACCAGGAAGGACGACGTCTAAACATAGGGTGCAACGGGTAATGCACCTCTGAATCGCCCAAAATAGCAATTGATGATATGCTCAAACTGAATGGGGAAAACTGCAATTAGTAAAATGCACAAACTGAATGCCAAGCAAAGCAAATGGTGATATTAGACAGAGCGGACCAATTAGGGCGGTAACATGGTGGTGTAGACAGAGCCGACCAATTAGAGCGGTAACATGGTGGCGTAGACAGAGCTGAGCAATAAGGGCGGTAACATGGTGGCGTAGACAGAGCTGACCAATAAGGGCGGTAACATGGTGGCGTAGACAGAGCCGACCAATTAGAGCGGTAACATGGCGGCGTAGACAGAGCCGACCAAAGAGGGTGGTAACATGGTGGTGTAGACAGAGCTGACCGATTAGGGTGGTAACATGCGGGTGTAGATCGAGTTGACCGATTGGTGCGGTTACATGTGTGTCAGGGATCTTGCATTGTAAACCATGAAACAGACCGGCGACATACATGTATGGTCATTCTTTACGAATAGTAGGATAGGGTTTATTGGCTATTACGCTTTAACTGAGTTGGTCTACGATTTGTCTGCATCTTGCAGGTACATCTGTGAGGCTTCGTCTATAAGCAGTCATCAGCCTTAAATCACGTCCGGTGCACTGTATTCCCTGCACACCTAGAGAGTCAGTATGTTGTATAGTGATCTGTCCGAGCATTGCAATCATCTTTCATATAGCCTACTTGTGGATAGCGAAAGAAAATGCCAACGTTTATTAATTGCAGTAGACTATTATTTACAGTAAAATCGGGTGTTGAAGCGGGAGGCGCAGCGATAATAGGCGCGAAGAGTTCGCTGAACTCCGAATGCAAAATTAGTTTGGAAATCCAATGTCTGCATTTTCCGACTAAGTACAGATTGAACCAATGTTTATGATTAATATTATTTCAATTGTGATGTTCATAATCTTTCCAACGATTTGCCACTCTTAAGCGCGAGTCTAACGATAACCAGCTAAAGACAAAATAACCCTGTGAGGGAAGTAAATGTGCCACACACTGCGCTTGGTCGATAATGCATAGCAAAACACCATCATTTACTATTGCGCTTGAAGATGTAGATGAAGTTGCTTGGTGATTGAACAATAATACAACACTGAAGCCGGCCATTAAGATTCCAAATGCATTACTCGCTGAATATTATAAAGGTACGCCTATAGGTCCGAAAGAAGAGGAGAAGAAAGAGTTCTTGCTTGAAGGCAGATTCTGAAGCAGGAACCACATTAAGTCAAAAGCCAGTTTCATGCGATTCATGAAGCAATTGGTCACAGAAGTTTCCGACAAAAAAATAGCCGGTTTACTTAAATGTCAATTCAATTTTATCAGATGAATAATCACCGTCAAGTCATCTTTTGCACTATATCCTCAGTAAACCAACGCATTGAACGCACTGTATATATTGAGGGGGAGGAGGGGGGGGGGGGTCCCCGAAGACCATTAACATTAATGCAGTGGTTCGAGCCTTGAATTCAATGCCATACTAGGCCATCAGTTTACTAAGAACATTATCAGTACTTAAAAGAATGCTGGCCGATTTATCAGCTTTCTTCTCGACGTAGACTGTTGACCTCAATAGAGTTGTTTGAACACTTGGGATGCATTTGATGCAATAGAAGAACTTCAATTCTCTGACCAAACATTAACACCAGCTGATGAAAGATAACTGCTGCGCTGCTTTTGGAATGACAATTCCGTCCATGGAATAGATAATCACCTTAGTGTCATGTTCTGCACTATATCAGCGGAAAAGCTGGCCGTTTTATTGGTGTTTTGTTTTTGTTGATGACGTTTGTAGCGATATTGTGTTGATGTTAAATAGGTTCGGACCCTTCGCTGCCGCGCATTGTCCTCGTGCCGGTTGGGACTATGGTGGATTAATGAGCACCAGAGATGGACGACGTCTAAACTTTGGGTGCCAAGAGTACTGCATCACTTCCGCTGCGATATGGCCCGTGAATCAAAGATCAACAGATGAATGGTGATTCCAGTCTTGGCAACAGGTGCTTGTTTATACCTGTGTTTGCAAACTCGTTCATACACCCTCACTGAGGCCGCTTCAATGCCTTTGTAATGGTTAAGCCATTGCTTTTATATTGTTTAATTTTAGTTTGTGATAATTAATACCTACTTGCATTCGCATCATTAATAATATAATTGTAGAGAATATCCAGCATACATTTCTAATTGTCAAAATGATCTACGGCTTACACGAGAAAAACTGCTTGGGTGATAAAGTTGGGTTTGATTAAATATCTATCTACTCAGCTGTAAGGAAGGGTCGTTTCAGGGAGCGCGTTTACATGGTCCACGGCGTGATTGCACTTAATCCGTAATCCTTTTAATGTTTTCAGCTTGATCTACGTAGTGGCCAATTCACATTTGCTATCTATCTTGGTGAAAACAAGTAAGGGAAAAGAATCAATGTTAAAGGATGATGGATCTATGCCTGTGACAAACCAGTGTATTAAACGTTAAGACTTTCATTCCATTGACAACTGTACGCTAGTTTGGAAGCTGTGGGAACATAGGAAGGATTAGACTGGTTGGGAGGGGGGTGGTCAGTCTAAACAGCAAAGCAATATTGTGACACATTTGTAGCTTCTCATACTATGGCATATAAGAATCATATTAAGGCGTTACAACTTCAGGTTATACGTAAGATTAAATAATAAATGATATTGCGACAGCAGCAACACTCTGACACATTTGTAGCTGCTCACATTATAGCATTGTACAAGAACCATTTTGAGCCGGTACACCTTCAGGATATACTTAAGGTCAATGTACAGCAGCGGATGACTCGAATAGGTGTTAATATCATATATTGACGTTTTGCATGTTTAATAATTATATCATGCGGTTGAAATCGAATACTTGTTATTATATTGTATCGTGGTATATGCAGCGTGTTTTATCGACATTGCAATTTGATTTGGGATAAATTTGGTCCATAGTGGTATTGCAAATAAACAATTTACTTTTCAATTAGTTTTTATTTTTTTGTAGTGCGATGATCAAATTCGTTGATGAGCCTGCTAAATGGTAATGTCTGCTTCATTTAGTAACCAGCCAGCGTTCAATCTATTTTGGCTGGCACAGGTTACGTTAAAGCCCTCTTAATAGCCAATCAAGCTTACTTACTTAAACACCAATCGTTAATTTGATTAAAACCTACTCAAGACAAATTATTTTAGCGGGTACAGCATGACAATTTATGAACGCATTGAAGGAAATGATACCGACCATACTTCAATGATATTCTATATATAAGCCTAGTTATAAAATCAATAATGTATCTGCTTCGATTTGAGTCCTACATCTGGACTTATTCTTAAATAGATTAGATCAGCCCTGCGTTCATATGATTCATCTTTCACACCATGGTGTAATATAGTTGGCAGTTACTTCATGCTAAGGTTTCCACGAACGATCTTTTTGATAGGGGCTAGCCTATGATGAATATCGATGAATATAACGAAGTGCTATAATCTAGATAATAAGCTTAAGTTCATGAATTATATGAATTTTGATTAGCAAAGCGAATTTTCCTTGTATGTGCATAAACTCTATAAAGCAGTAATCAAACTCCTGGTAATGTATAATAGCGGTGGTTACAAAACTAATCGAGTCTGACGATGAAACACTGCGATGATCAAAACGCCAGATGCTTTGTAAGCGCCAGAAACCAACATGTGAAAAGTATGCTTATCATTCAACAAACTTGTATGCATCAATGATCCTTCCAGCGTAACAAGAAGCATAAGAATTGCTTCCCTGCAAGACGCATTACATGTGTGAGCTATAATGATCGGATGGTGTCCTCATTATACATTTTTGTCAACTCCTTTGTTCCGCCAATGGTCATAAGAGCCCGTATTTCAACACGATGGGCACATTTAACTTCCAATTATTTAGCTGTGCCTTATGGCTAAAAATAATGAAGGTCATTTGTAACTCTACCAGTAAATTTATGCTTTTTTCTATCCCTCATAACACGCTCAATATAACGTGTTAATTGTTGTACGCGACTACATGTCAGCAGATACAAGATGGAATGACTACACAATCAACTACAAACTGTTCCTCGTAATTAGCAAATATTACTGGCAATGAGCCTAAGAGATAAACGTCATGGTTTGTTAAAGCCTTGTGAGCCAGATGAATTTTGAGTCAAGTTGGACAAGTCAGCGGTGAGCTCCCATAAATTGTCGTACCGAACATTGACGGATGATATATACGACAGGAATATCTCCGAAAATATGTTGGCGGCGTGGACAAAATAGCGCTGCCACCATTTCACACATTAGGTCTGTACTCATCAATTTGCGATAGTAAAATCATCACTCAGTATTATACATCTAGGAATTCTCTTCACTTAGCAGCGACATGATGTCTGTTGTTGCACAGCCTTCGTATTCATATTTCAATACTTGTTAAGACCGAATGAGCGATTAACCTCCGTGCGTTAGGCCCTTTTATTTCAACAATCTATTAGTATTCATTGTGCAACAATGTAATCCACACTGCTGTAGATTAAGCTACCTATATGACCAGACTGCGTTTCCCGGACTGTACCAATTAACATGATTGTGTTTATTTCCGACCGCTTGTGTTTACGTCATGCGAGGCTCGTATCATTAACAGCAGTCGGACAAATGGGTTCCCTCATATGGTTTATTAAAAAGGCTGTTTGTGTTATATGAGAATATCTTTGGATTTATGTATCGTTGCTAGCCAACTTCATAATCTATACAATGATTAACGGACGTTTTCGTTGCACCAATTTATCATAATACATATCGGCGTCTGAATCCTTCCCGCTAATCTAGGCAACATGCAAGCCTTATAGACCATTTAATTTTGCCCATAATCATTGTGATGATTGTCTCTGCATGTAAACACTACGGCGGTATATTCATGAGTGTTATGTCGAACGTTTTTCTTACCGGTTCTCAATGGGCCTGTATGGTGCACGTATTTGTTATTTCGACCCCGTGACCAAACCTCCGTAAAGCGCCCGCAGAATGCCCGCAGAATGCCCGCAGACCACCCGTAACGCTCGTGAACACGACTTCAACCAGCAATGAAGCTGAGTGATAACGACATATATTTTGAGCGCGCCCCTTAACCTTTCATACTAAATAACACGGCTGTCTTCAATTGACTTTGTGTCAAGCTTCTAGTCAAAATATCATTAGATAAAGAGAAAAAAATGCCATTTGTGGAGGAATGTAGCATAGGATGAAAAAGAACTAGTCCTTACAAAGGTCGTAGATTATTCGAATAGTTGAAGTGAAGGATAAAACTGAAGACAACCTTACTTGATTAGATGCAAGCAACGATTTATCACCATTCTGATCGTTAGTTATCACATATGACATCTCCTAAAGGTCAAATTGAGACAAAAAGGGGCCTCTTTAATACATCTAATATTACGTCCTGTAGTCAGATAACTTGCTGCAATGATGTTTCATAGAAAACTCGGCCTTTATTTCACACTTACAGGGCACAACGATGTGGCTGATTGGTTGTTCTACTGGAGCAACAACTGTAATATATGGAAGAAGTGATTGTTATCCAGTGCTGTATGGCACATTAAATTTTGCAGATGATTTGTCAAATTCAATCATAAAAATTGATAATTAATGGAACAGATACAGTAGAAACATGCCAAAGCAGAAAGAGGTAAAGGTCAAACAGCTCAATGAGATAATACTGATCCTTATCATTGACGAGTTCCTTCTGAAGTATTCCGAATTTATTTCAATGCGGCAGCTTTCCTTCGCTTTGTTCCAGCACACGTGTCGATCGACTTTTATAAACACAAAGCATATCAATGCACATGACACATGCAGCCAAACAGCAGATTCGACTTACATTTCACAGCTTGACTTGCTAATATAATGGCCTATTGTTTACAAAGCACATAGACTCACCCGTTGACGCTTTGGTACATTAACACAATCGAGACAAAGCGACAGGGGTTATTAAACTGTCCACTGCTTTCTTTGTTCTATAAATTGGAAAATTGCTGGTCACATGACCTACCTGGATATGCACGACGATGATAATCGAGTTTGTTTCGCAGGTTGATTTTAGCTCTATACCATTAACGCCAAATAATGAATGCATAGCAATCATTTAAATTCAGTTGTCGTAAATGGGGCATATCTGTGAACCCTATAGGTGGTGAGGGCAGTGAAATCATCTGAGCCGGCAAGTCTGAGTGAATAAGTCTCACTGTACATTATTAATGGTGCATATGTGGTCATCCGCAATGTATATATTCTACTTCATACTTATCGCATCCTGTGACATCATTCATCATTTAACATAATACGATAAGTTTGGATGTCCCGTGGACATTTATCAATAACCATCTATTTAGCGTCAAGGTCTAGGAGGCTACCGGATCAAGTGACAAGCCTCTGCTGTCTGAACGATGATATTAATGTGATTAATGTGACAATGTAATATTGTATTCAATGCACTGCAGTTAAGTTATTGCAGGTGGCTTTTATTCGCCACCACATTCATCGCTGGCTCCATCTATTTCTCCGTGTTTTTGCCTTAGGCTTTTACCCATACAACTGATATGTACGAAAGCAATGGCTAAAAAAACTAATGTCATATGCCAGCATAATAGTGTTGATTTAAGGAAACAAATATACATTCAAAGAATCTGTTATAGGCTCTACAATTGATAACACGTGACTCAGCACCACTTTGCACTCATAAGCGCCGCACTTCACGATACACCGTCGATGGGTAACCTGGTTTATAGTACAAACATTCCTTTCGTACACCTGGTGCAGACAGTCTGCGTAAATCAAAGTACAGACAGTGTAATATAGGTGTCAGATTTAATCATTACGTGTACATGAAGTGAGTTAGAATAGTAATATCTTCTTGAGTGACATCGGGTGAAGCATCACATTCACGGGTTCATTTATGGATTCTCCTTTAATAAAGCCTCGACATCAATGCTTGTTAAACAATCCATTAAAACCAATATTTGTATAAGAAAACATAAATCGTATGTGTGACTTCGTATTCTATCTATCACCAAAAATAGGGCGATCTTCTGTGAGTTGTAGTTTGCGGTGACGCAGGTTTCCATGGAACACACATTGAGAAGTATTAAGGAATAAGCTTTGGAGGAGAGCGATATAAGAGTTTAAAAAAAAAAAGAATCTCATTGCGTGATATGTCAGGTCAGGTGGAGATAAAGCTGGTAAAGTGATTTACTGGCAATATTGCATGTCAGAGTCATAATGCTTGAGAAACGAAGTTTCATAACCATCTTGAGAGATTGTGTCGTTTTATAGAGGTCACTAGATGCATTGCAATTTAACGGTTAAACCAAATAATCAATAATTGGTTTAAGGCGGCTGGTGTTACAAGGTTCACTATATTCTCAAGGCACTTATCAAACTATATGAGGACATAGTGGTATATCCTTTCGTGGACCAAAGTCTATGAAAGGTTGGCGGTTTGTCAACTAAAGGTCGCGTTCGTGCTATGATTTATATATGCACATACATTCAATATATAGCCACAAATATTTCATTTTTACTTTCAAATGATGCTAAAAATATAGAATTACGTAGTACACTATGATGTTTTACCAATCGGGGATTTTGAATATTTGTTGCTGGCTGTTTTATGGTTGTGGCAAATGCACCATAAATGCTTAAGATTTTAGCAAATGCAGCAACAAAATCATGATCTTAACGTGTTTGTTAAGCAGACGCCCAAGCCATTTTTCAATTTGAGTGCAGTAATAAACAACATTCATGAGTTTGCTGTTTTGTGGAGTACTATTACGGCATGAATGCAGCGTTCACTATCTATCGTCATACAAAATACCAGCATGAATTAAATTAAAAAGGGATGGAATTCTATATTGGTATCCGAATGCAACTTGGAAAGACCACATGCAATTATAAAAGGTTAATCATTCGGGTAGTGACTGGTTCTCAGCGTTTCCAGCGTTTGTCTACATATAACTCCTTCTTTGTGTACTGTGAATATGTAGTTATCATCCGCTGTTTGATTTATGGTTTATTTATCCACTTCTAGGCTCGTGTAGTATGACCGATCGTATGTTACATTCATGAGAGGAACGATAGCGGTCTAGAAGTTCGTTAGTGTAAAATATAAGCTATCTTCTGTTAAAGACAGTTTGTAACATTGCCAGTAGTCTCATAGTTCAGTTTCGATGTAAACAACATACAACGAAGGCCAGTTATTGTAAATTATTGGCATGCAGCACATACAAACAATCTTTTTGGCAAGACATTAATCGGGCAATCAGGCTGTGTCCTGATAGCAACCGAACAGTCAGCCCACAATAAACAAAACAGCCATTCTTCGAATTCAGCGAACAGAATAAGTATAAAATCTGCACAACGGCTACATTATCTTTATCTGTTACCCAACGACTACCCAATCACGTGATCGTCGATGTTGATAATATGGCTACGTGTTACCGCCCGTTCTCATTTTGTATCTAACCACCAGACGCTAACTCTGCATCATCATATTTCGCAGGGAGTCAGTTAATTGTTTTCAAGTAAAACAATAAACGGGAAACGGACACACAAGGGAGAGATATCACAACCTGAATAGAGAACGGGGCTACGTTATTTTTAAGAATCATCTGAAATCATTACAGCTGTGCCTTTACTATCACGCGAGCAGTGACTGTCGTGGATGTATGGATGAGAAGACACGTTCTGCATAATCGGTTTTATAGGTCACGTACATGCTACATGTACTGAACTATTGTGCTATCATTGCATACTTCAAGTCAGCAAAGGTAGTTGATACCGTACGTGAATAATATTAACACGGATCTATATGACACTTATTATTAATTAACAGCAATTAATTGATATACTGGTACGTATATTAGTTGTTCTGCAGCACATATTTCCATTGAAATATGATGTCAACAAAATTAACTAGTTTGCATGAAAGCTAATTAATCATGTTTAGACGTACCTGCACTTTGATCGATGTTCATAAACATTTTTAAGAACACTTCAGATGTGCTACAGAATTCACTTTGAGAAACGTGCCAATTACTATTAGCGATTCAGAAAATCATAAAGAACCATGAAATAATCGCTGAAAGGCACAGACACATCAATTAGTCTTGACAATTTCCGATGGGATAACTAATAACGTGTGCCGTAAGCTAGATTTGAAAATACTTAGTTAGTTTTTTGTTTGCAGAAAATCTAAATGGTGAACAAAAGGCTGCCTTAGTAAGGCACGCTTCATTACAAGCTTCGTTATTATGCTGCATGATAAAGCATTTGGCGCGTGGTCTAAACTACGCGTATCTTAAATTTAGCGTCAGGCCATAATCAATATGGGATCCTGGGTAAATGGTGCATTTACGACGTACCGAACGAATTACGTCAATAACTAATCCTACATCTACAGTTTACAAATAACGGGCATTTGAGCAGACAATGTCCAAGGCTACAAGTGAGTGTAACTTACTCCTGTATGGTAATACACATTCACTTGTTTAACATAGAACCCCATCCCACATCACACACAGTCACAATCACAAAATACTATCGCATCAAAATACGTTCATATGAAATAGACGAAATGGTGCTGTATAGTCTATGAACCGAATATGTTGACTATAACTACATAGTATGGGCCACTTGTCGAGGCTATTAAACGGTACTATAGTAATAAATGCTTTCTGTTTCATTATTGGTTGTTTATATATGCGTAGAGCACGATGACTTTGTGCCTTCTTCAATAGTTATGCTTTGTCCGCTAGAAGTGTACTTATGCACACATATTGTGACCGTGATATGTTTACAATGTTAAGGGGAGACGCCCAAAAACTTGTCCGAATTGATAAAAGGGCAAGTGTAGCTCGTAATTTGTACTTTGTTGGGAAATAGCCTAACACTTACATTGATAACGGTCCATGTTACTGCAGCCTTTCCCTCTCCAATGTTTTGGTGCGCCAACTCTCGTCCTTATTACCAATTATCGCATACTGCACCAGCCCCACGATATAAAAGCCCCTTATTACTGTGGACGACCAATTCATAAATAGACAAACAGAATAGTTACACGTTACCTATTTCTAGTTATAAATACGATTGTTTATTCAATTGAGGAAATATTTTTTAGGTAAATTACACACAAGTAAAAATGATAAATGCCACCGTTGAAGGACGCAAATATATATCATAATGCGATACATTGACATAAATGTCCTACACAGCCCCGTTGAATGTCATCGTTCTTATAAACAGATATATCATTTGTCAGTATACACTCCCACACATACCCTACTGTAGCGAGGAGTTGCTTGATGATTATGTATTGTTGAAAGGACTAACCCAATTATTAATATTCCCGTGAGACAACCCTATGTACCTGAGTAGGTCTTAGTAGAAATAATAAAACTGAATTATTAACGTACATATTGGGCTTACTATAATTCGCCTGAGAGTTTCAAAAGTCTCTAACGATCATTAGAATGCATTTAGTTCTAACATCGACTTGTTATGTGCAAATGTATAAAGAATAGTTGCACAAATATTCCATGAAAATGCTTAGATATAGCTGTACATCGCATGTACATAATGTGGCCGTTACCGCTCGCATCTGCACTCCTTTTCGCACGCACGCACGCACGCACACATGCACGTCCGCTTTGCTCGCTCTTTTAACTTATTCCTTGTATTTCTGTCATTTACTTCTGCCTTCTTCTTTTCACATTTTGTTTGACAACGTTTTCTGTCTAAAACAGCCTCACTCGCATTATGAGTTGTTCAAAACATCTTTCAGCCTAGGAAAACTCGGCTCGGTCTGTGTCTCACTTGTCACATAGGCTAGTATTATGCTATTTAAATGTAACGCGCACATTACTTGGTTCGCAATAACAATTTTCATATTAACATTAAATTCAGACAAATAGACAAGTGAACAGCGTGTATGGTTCAATTAATAATTTTACAAATTATATTAAACAAATATCCAACATATCTCATGGTAAGTTTAACCCTAGTGTTTTATATAATTCTACATACTGTTGCTTGCTACTTACCTCAGCACAGCTTTATTGGCCGATATTTTACATGACAGTTGCAATAACTGCCACCTCTGAATAGGATATCGTGCAATATAGCATGCGTTTATGCTATATCTTGATTGTATTATTAGCTGAATGAGTGCATTATTTCAAATATAAGTGTAGGATAATTCTCTGATGTAAATATATGATATGATAAAGTCTTCTATTGTCCATTCGGACCAAGCCAAAAGCCAATCTCCATTATTTCATGCGTTAATTATATTGATAGTAAATGATGTGTCGCGAGTGATCTACAAAGGCGCACATAAAAACGGCAGTAAATTCATCACTTGTACTTATATATATATATATATATATAATATATACTATATATATATATATATATATATATATATATACTGACGATTACAACCATACATTTTTGCTATCATTAATTACCAATTATTTATTTAGCATATTTTATTTTATCCAATGAAATAGTTTTATGCTAATAAAAACCTTTGTGTCACTTTTTATTGCTGGTATATACTTTTGGTCCTCGAAAGGTTGTCCACGAAAGGTCAAGACATTAATTTATATGTATAAATCCAAACTTTCGTGCCCATATATATTTTTGAATATTTGCGGAATACCTAAATATTGAAATTATTTTCAGTCATCATGGATTAGAAACATTATATTTGTTGTCGATGTGATCATTATGGACCATTGGAAGCATTTTGCGATATAATTCAATGTTGTTAATTAATGAATAAGGAGAAAAATACAGTCGTTCGGTAATTAAATTTCAAAATAAATCAAATATTTAAATAAACATATCCGACACACATGTTTTAAACATTATTTCGGAAATTTGGATCTGAGTATATATGGTTTTATGGAAGATATTATGGTGTGCGGGTTATGTCAACGAATGGTTAGTATTAAAACTTTATATCCCTTTTATATTCAAAATCCAAAGAAATCACGCGTAAAAGATTATCTTTGTACTTTACTATGACTCTATCGCATTAGAATGATCAATCCAAAATAATTTCAATTATTTTTAACGAAACTGTGTCCTGACTTTATGTGGACAAAGTGGTATATATCCGTTCGTGGACCAAAGTCTACGAAAGGTTGGCGGTTCGTCAACTAAAGGTCGCGTTTTGTGCTAATATATATATATATAGATATATATATATATATATTATAGATATAGATAGAGAGATATATATAGATAGATATAAGATATATATATCTCTCTTAGAGAGATAGATATAGAGGATATATACATATATATCTCTATAAATCTATAGAGATCTCTCTATATGTACTCTCTATCTATCTCCTATCTATATCTATATCTCTATTTCTCTCTATATCTCTCTCTTAGATATATATCTCCAGATACTCTCTTCTGAAACCTATCTCCCTCCATCTCTCTCTCTATCTTCTATCTCTCCCTGACCTATCTATCTATGTCTCTCTCCATATATCTTCTGTATATATCTATGTTATCTATCTATATATTATATATTTATATCTATATATTTATACACTTATTCATATGTGTATCTTTTTATATATATCTATATCTCTTAATATCTCTTTATGTATATCATGTATTATATATATCATTATATTCCTATTACGTACCTTTATATCTTTATATCTCTCTCATCATATCTTTTCTCTCTTATTATCTATATCTCTCTCCTACTCTCTCCTCTCTCTCTCTATTTTCTAATATTTTATCTCCCTCTCTCTCTCTCTCTTTCTCTCTATGATCTCTCTATCTCTCTAGAGAGAGGAGAAGAGAATCTCCTATATAGAGATATATAGAGAGATAAATATATATTATAGATATTTATGATATCTATATCCCTATCTCTCTCTTTGGATCTCCTCTCTCTCCTATGCAGGTAGAGAGAGATATCTATATATTCTCTTATATTTCATAGAGATAATTTATATAATATATCTCCTCCCTCTATATATATATATAATATATATATAGATATATATATATAAACATATATATATATATACATAGAAAATAGATGATATATATGTTCTTGTATATATCTCTCTTCTCTCTCTTTATATTCTCTCTCTCTCTCTATATAAAGACTTTCTCTCTTATACCTATTTTATATCTCTCTCTATATATCTCTCTCTCTCATCTCTCTCTCTCTCTCTCTCTCTCTCTCTCTCTATCCCAGTCTCTCTCTTTCTCTCTCTGTAGACCCTCTCTCTCTTCTCTCTTCTCTCTATCTCTCTATATCTCTCTCCCCCTCTCTCTCTCTCTAAATATATATCTCTTATATATATTTTATCTCTCCTCTCTCTTCTCTCTCTCCCTATATATATCTCCATATATCTATATATATCTATCTATATCTCTATATATATATCTCCCTCTCTAGATATCTATCTCTCTATATCTCTCTCCCTATATATCTCTCTATCTCTATCCTCTCTCTCTCTATCTATATCTATCTCTCTCTCTCTCTCTCTCTCTCTCTCTATCTATATCTCTCTCTCTATCCCTCTATCTCTATCTCTATCTCTACTTCTCTCTCTCTCTCTCTCTCTCTCTCTCTCTTCTCTCTCTCTCCCTCTCTCTTAGATAGATAGAGAGATTCTCTCTATAAGAGAGATATCTCTATAGATAGAGATTCTCTCTAGATATATTCTATCTCTCTCTCTCCCTCTCTCCCATAGAAAATATATCTCCTCTCTATATATATCTATATATATATATATATAGCATATATATATATATATATATATATATATCTATATCTCATAATTTTATAATTATATATAATGATATGCATATATATATGTATATGAATAAATAAATATGTATTTATATGTTTTATATATATATATCATATATATATATCCATATATATATGCACTTATTTATATATATATATACTTATTGTGTATAGAAGTATATATATATAAATATATATGTATATATACATATATATGCATTAATATATATATATATATATATATATATAATTTTATATTGCTATAGGACGGTTCGTAAACCCTCGAAATGATAAACTACCGAGGACGACTGCGAATCCCTGCAATGCGAAACAGCAGGTCTATTTTGGAATGATTATATGGCATGTTGGTTCCGCTAGAGAAGTATTGAGCAATTGTTACACAGCTATAGATGATGTGTATCCGGGTTAATGATAATTCCCTCTGGCTTGTTGTTGGGGAGCCATGTGGTGATGAGAGTGATGTTACACAATCGCCACGATTTGTCACGTGCCATGTCGGTAGGCGTTGTTAGATGATCTGTAAGGTGACGGTGCTAGATATCAGACATTAAATGGAGCTTGGACCGACACATGATGGATCTTTCTTATGTCAAATGCTGTCATTTCCCCCTTCATGTTACCTATGTTTTATATAATGCAGCTACGCCTATTGCTAATACCTTCATGTTGTATTTGTGTGCACTGCAAGCGCCTCAAGCACCCCGCGCGTTTGCAACTGTACTTAGAGCAGCAATAAAGAGAGCTCGAAACCAAGTTTAATTCTGAAACATTTAGCAACATCATTCAAGGCTGTCGTTGGCCATTTTCTTTAATATCAGATTAAATGCTATGACTACGGAAAACTGCCTCCCTGTTATTCTAAGTTAGAACTGTCAACTCGTGCTTCCATAACGCCACATACCTTGATAAAACAGCCCCTCTTGGTGTCTATATTGAGTGCCAAAGTATCGTTATTTTAGGCGTAATGCAGGATCGCTCCCCTCATACCCCCTCATCATATGCACTCGCACATTTTAAAGATTATTTTTGTTTCGGTCTTGGGTTAAATCAGAGCTATTCAATATCAATAAGTTCAACAAAGTTGAGGATTTTCTGGCTTTGTTCTGGTACCAAGGCCTGGCATTTGTGCTCCATATTCAACAACCTCATGTGAGTATCACGTCATTATATACATCGACATCCGGTCTTCCGAGCATCAAAATATAACGAAATATCCACAGTGCTAACTAGTTTCAATCCCTTTGTCCACATTTAAGGGGAAGCAAACAAACCCATGCATTGTGTGTAATAATGATACTGACCGGCAATCCCGCTATCACATGTGAATAGACGCAACAATATCGCTCGTCTTTGTTTTTCCGCCTTAAATGAAGAAGGATGCAAACTTTGTCGAGACCATTATATTCATGTTTCATTTGATAAATTAAATAACAGCGGATTTCTGCCATGAGTTATGCTAATTTATTGACAATTTAACGCAAATTGCTTAAAACGTTGGTTGGAGCGACCATCATTTAAACGCTATCAAACGGTATGTATGTACAATTAAAAATTGCATCTGCTTCTTACAGGATAAGCACCTCTGATAATTGATGCGCCATGTGACCTTGCTCTAAGTTCTATTGAATTTAAAGGTCTAAGATCTAATGAATGCAGCACGAACTCCCTGGTTAAACAAGCTCCTCACGTCTGGACAAGCAGATTAGGCGCCCTTGTTGTGATTACATTACCAGACAAAAAACGAGAGTCTGCGATAGAGGCCAGCGCTAAGCATTGGTGTCAACAGACTCTTTGTAAAAACTACGTACACCAATTGCATGAATGGCAGAAATCTATTCAACGCACGTCCCCGATGGAAATGTATTTTTTCAGCTGATTTGGCTGTATTACGATGGGACATGTACTGCTTTTAATGACTTTTGATGTTTAGACGGAACAGTGTGCTTATAACATTGAATTCTACACTGCTTTACATTCCCGGCTATAACAAAGACGACTCATGCACTAGTGCCGCATATATTATAACTTCATTTGGTCCGCCACCTACGTTGACGATGCAAGTTTATTCCCATTCATACCAAAATATTCACTGAATAACCCTATATCCTATGCGATGTTATTTAAAACTAGTCATAAAGACGTCACGTTATCCCTGACGTAAGCGAGCCCAATATCAGCTTCAAATATCCATCATAGAACATGGAAAATATGTTTCATGCAAGATTCTACCCGAGAATGGCAGAGGCCAGAGATGTAGGTGCTATTATGGATTAATAAACACTGAAGCTACTTAACAAACTGGGTACTCGAGATGATAACACAAACGTTCGTTAATCTTCTCTATTAAGTTAAATCGTACCAGAGAATACATTTAATGCTTCAGTCTCTTTCGCTGTGGAGGAGGATTTATCAAAGCATTTTCACTTGCCCTATCTTCTATTTCCGCGGAAATCATTGTCGGGGTCTATCAACAAATACGTAGATCTACTTTTCCATCCGTTTCTCTTTTGGACCAGCTTTTCTCAGATGATTGTTTAACACGTCACCAACCAGCAATCAACAATTTACAATCGACAGCATGCAATGCCACACATCCGACGCATCATCCCTAAGCAACCATCTGCCAGGTCTTTTCTTCTAAATTAGCTGTCTTTCTAAATGGCAGCAAGCAAACTTTCAAACGGGAAAATATAGTCAGGAATCCAATCATATACACGTTCCACGTTATGATAGAATTGAAAATCATCTTACGTCTTGTGGAGATCATGGGGAAACCTCTTGGAACGCAAATACGTCCTGACGAGGTTCAAAACGGATGCAACGTCGGTTGACATCAAGAGCATGCAGCGTCGGTTGGAATCCATATTTACTCAATGAATCGAGTTAACCAATCGCTGTGAAACAAGCAACTAAAAGCGGGTTAATGCTTAAGCAGGAGACGCACTCACGGGAGACTCAACACGTAAACTAATCACTTTTCTCTAAAGATTTCGGTTCACATTTAAACTATCCTTGAATTGCTGGTTACAAAAGTAAATATTTCTCTCTCATATATGATCGTTGAATGTTCGTTTTAAGACGATCATCTGAGTTATGTTGCATGTAACATTCATGCCCGAATTTAGCAGAACATCGAAATGTCAAATATATACATGAGTAATGCGGTGTGTATCTGGCAGTAATTAATTCAGCAGATCCTCTAACGCCTTGGCGAATTGCAATGAATGTTCCAGCAGCTTAAATTTGGCGGACAGGATCAGTAAACAATCCAAGAAGTAACATTAACTAGTAGTGGACGCTTTTAACCTCTGTATGAAAGAGAGTATCAGTGTAGGGACAGGGAACCAGGTGGAATACAAACTGACTCGGTATGTATATTGTGTTGTATTATTGGCGCTATTTAACGGCCATTAACGAGAACTTTAGTGCTACAAATAGATCATGGCTTTTGTTGTCACTGCGCTAGGTTGATAGATGATCAGTCAGGGCGCTGCAAATATATTGTCTGGACATTAATGTAGGTAAATGCGTGCCGATGTTTATGGTTTGAATGGCGTGACCATTATTCCGCACTCCTCAACAATGCAAGCGAGTACCAGGAGAAGGTCTTGGTGACGGAAACGGTCAAATGTGAAATTGACACCACTACCACTGTGATCTCCCCTGCTCACATTCGTCGAGGAATACAGACGCTTAAACGAGGAATTTTTTTTTTTTTTTGGGGGGGAGAGGGGGAGGGGGGGGGGGGGTAGATGGTCTTGCCTCTGAACATTTTATAATGCCGACTACATGTCTATGTGTCACTGCTGTTCATATGTTATTATACCAATAATCAAAAATAAGAATGGGGATACTAGCGATGCAAATAACTACCGGCCCACTGCTCTCGTCACAGCTTGTTCAAAACATTTCGAATTAGTGCTACTCGATATCGCAGACGAGTATCTTACTTCTTGCGACAACTTGGCAGCCCCGTGTACACATCTTGTTTGGATGGGTCGAAGGCATTTGATCAGGGCAATCTTTGGTTGCTGTTTAAAAATCTCCTCAACGGTGCAATTCCTTTTGTTTTGTCAGCATTTAATTATTTTGGTATCAGATACAGTTAATATGTATTAAGTGGGATGGTGCATCGTGGCGATATTTGACTGCATCTAAGGGCGTTTGACAAGGTGGAATTTTATCCCCTAAATTATTTAATGCGTATGTTGATGATCTTTCAAGACTGTTGCTGAAATCATGCATCGGCTGTTATATTAATTATATTTGGATTGACCATGTATTTTATGCGGACGATCTATGTCTGATGTCACCAAGTGCCAATGGATTGCAAAAACGTCTGGGCCTTTGTTCTCGATTCTAAGCTCAACATGATATAGTGTTCAATCCATCGAAATCTGTTTGCATTGTGACTCAACCAAAGACCTGTAGTATCGGTGAATGATATGCGATTGCAATATGTTGAACAATGGAAATATTTAGGACGATGATATGCTGGGGCAAATGCGAGTTTTATATGGTCGGTCAAACAGTCTTAAACAAAATTTCTCTCAATGCTCATTGCATGTAAAATTAGTCAAACCTACTGCTGTTGCACAGTGCTCAAAGGTTACCACAAGTCTACCGGAAGTGAACACTTGACTCTAAATGATCCCTATGTGAGAGAGAAACGTTCCGCCTAACGAGCCTCATGTGAAACATGTTTCTGCGGAACTATCTTTACATCCTCTGTCGGTCGCTGTAGAAGCATAATTTATTTGTCATTATTGATTATTCAAGTGATTTTTGCTCTCTGTTGTTTTAAAAAATGATTGATCGTTGTTCTTTCTTGATTAATGGTTGATCAAGTGATTGTTGTTTTCTATTGTTTTGATTAATGATTGTTCATGTGATCGTTATGTCCTTCATTTCTGTGAGGCAATAATATTATGATGTCATATTGTGACAATATAACTGACTAGCATGCTTTCATTGCTAAACAAATCGTATGATAATAATACCAAATGGGGACAATATGATTGACAGTTTCCGATACGTATAATAAGCTGGTGCATCACCTGTCACATTTCGATAATCTAATAGATAGCGTCTACCAGCCAAACAATTCTATACTTACAAGCGAAATTACGCTATATTAACTCTCATAGTACATGAAACTTCGACCTGCCATTGCGTTAATCATGTTTCCTTCGTTAGACAACCATATATCAAATAAACAAAGTACATAGTACAATAATCTATGTTGGTTTGTTGGTATTGTACAGTGACTCGATCTTTTCCCACAATGCAGGGTGAAGTCATCGGGGATACAAATTATCTGTATATATCATTGTTATATTCAGTGGCATGATATATATACTGCACTTGCGTAGGCAACCATGATGGAAGATCGACAATTGTGAGTCCACTAGATGATGAACGGAGGTTCTTGTGAAGAATATTTCCATCATAGTCTATTTTCTTTGCCGATGCTTTTTGACATAATCCTTCCCTGGAACGGAGAAATATACTGAACGGGCTGCCGCCATTCTGCCCGTTTAAAGTCCATGAGTTGTTTTCTCGCAAGATGACATTGATGGAATGGGGTTCGAACCAGGTATTTTCACACTGCTCTGTTATTGGTAAGAAAACCACTCACTTTGTAGGCATCATTACTTAATGGTCTACATGATTGCTGCTGCGGATGCTGCAAACTGCCTCTCGGTGTTCAATCAATCCTCGGTTACTGCAAAAGCGAGTACCAATTTCAGTGTAAGATTTAGTAAGCGAAGGTGTTTTTAATAGAATGCGTCACAGGTATGCTGCAGGTATGTATTGATTGACACAACGTGTGTCTTCTACCTAAGAGATTCGATAATTAAATTGAAGCAGTCTATTTAAGAACACAGCGGCTATATAATTTACAAAGCTCTCTCATTTCATATAACTGACAAATATATATCGTTTTGGATGTGGTATATTAAAACACGATAATTGCATGAATCGTCTATACTGATGTAGAGATGTTTATACATATGCTTCTGCTATTCTTGTAGCCTTCATTGCGGTAGAAATAAGAATTGTGGGGGGACGAAAAGTTCCTCAGGCAAAGAGCATTTGAGCTTTATCAGCTAATATGCTTTAAGTGACAAAATAATGTGTTGCAAAATAATTTCACCAAATGGTTATTTATATTACAATATGTAAATGTAGTAATTGATGATGTCTTAAGTCCGTAATTACAACAATTGTGATAATATAAATAGGCTTTATTGTTCAAGCAATGACTGATATACAACGATGCCCTACTATGTGTTATGATATGTTGGCTATATTACCGCGATCGAGAATATGTAATAACTGTTTTGTTGTGCAGCAACTCCATGTTTTAATCCTCTACGTGAACAGATAGGTCAGCCTGAGGTCAATGTTTATCTTAATAACCAGGATTATTCGAGTAATTTTTCAACCTGTTCAAGTAAGCAGCAATACTTAGACTCTTTGACATAACCGCCTGTTGCAGCTGGCACCGAATTAATTGTCTCAATCCGGCATAATATGTTGTTTGGTCATGAGCATAGCAAATAAGTCAGATCCATGCTTTAACTTCCACAACGAACATATAGGTCAGCCTGATGTCAGTGCTTAGCAATCAGGACCCTGGTTGTTCTACAATTGAATAGTCACTAAATCATTCTTGGTCTGTTAAGTCTGCTCATTTTTCTGTAACATGTACACAACATGCCCGAGTATGATTTGAGTTAACCGAGTGTTAGTTTTGTTTGAGATGCAAAAATTATATTAACCTTATGGTGCGCCCAGTCTGTTTTAGCTAGAGCATCATAAACTTAGGTTAATGGCATAAAACAAAAGTCGCTAAAAGCTCCTAATACAATCACACATTGTGCACCTAGGAACGCGCTGCAGTTGTCTAAATATAAGATATTGACAACTAACTTCTTAACACCAATTTTTTTTTCCAAATGCCTGGCTTCCATTGCTCCTTCTGTTTGCTTGTTGTCAGGGCCTGTTTCACACCGTCCGGTATGCTTGGGCTGGTATATTACGTAAGATGGTGTGGCTTCCATTCTTAAACTAATATCGACAACAATTACCCTAAAAAGGCGCTGTAGATGAGCACGTTTGTGTAATTGTTGGCCAGGGTCAGATAAATGTTTGCAGTTATGTATATCACATATATTTGTATTTGAGTGGCCAGCTGCATTGTAGACCAAACTATGTAGTGGATTTCCTACTCTATAAATATACTGCGTGCCAATGAGTGGTGAAATGAGTGCAGCTTAAAGAACAATGTGGTGCAGTGTGCTGGGTGGAAAGTTGCCTAGCGACCACAATTGTGACATTTCACAATCTGTGAGGTATCTGTTTATATTTTCACGGCTAGTAATGCTTCCAGCTTAATGGCTGTTTAATGGCTTCGGAATATTCACAGATACTATTGAAAATTGGTTATAAGCAGATAGATCGATATTAAAACTTTGATGTTTATACTAGCTTAAAAACATTTACAGCGTCCAGGTAAAGCAACAATTATATTTTAAATATGTCAAAATTCTCGGGCAATGCTGTAAACTTATCAAACCTGAATGGTTTGATCATCCCAACGAACTCGTTGACCTGAGCGGGTTACTCGCTTCTCCTCTCTCCATCCCGGCTGTCGTACTTAACGCGTCGGAATACTGAATGTGATGATTAATTCTGTTTGTCGAGGAATAAAAACAACCGGAGCCGCGCTCATGATGGGGGGAAATTGTATACAGTTGGGTGGTAACATACGCACTACATCTAAATGGATATTATGATGTTAGATTTTGGGAGGCTCTGACTTCGCAGCCGCTTATAGCTTGGATGCCAGATATCGGAAACCGAGCGCAGATGGTTGGGCGAATGGGTTATATTTGCGAGTTTCTTTTGGGCTGGAAAAAACACGAATGGCTCCATCAGGCTTTCAAATACAGGGGATTTGAAACCAATTCATCATACCAATGATCAGTAATTGGTGGTTTTTTCAATATCAGCGCAAAGCAGGGTTACATATTGGAATGTCAAATGACAAATGAGGAATTCTCCTCTGTGCCTTATACTTGTCATTTGTCAGCATATGACGCACAGTTAAGTTCGACCAATGGTTCTGAATACTCGGGTGATTTGGAGGCTGGGCGTCGTCCTGATTATCAAGAATGACAAGCTATTTATCTCTCTAGGGCCCTACATGTAGTGACAGTAAATGAGGGGTAAAGTTGCAAGTTTCAGCAAAAACAGGCATGCTGGCCGGATATGCTGGGTGGCTGGAAACGACGAGGACTATTGTATTCAACACTTTTTGTATGGACGACAACATTAACTTGATCTAGGTGTGGGACTTAATCCTGTTTTATTTAATGCCAAAACGTGCTAGATCATGCCTCGACTAACTGTCCAATTTGATCCTATGATAACGTTCTCAGGGGCCCATCAAATGCATTTATCTTCGACCTCCCTGTTGGCAGTTTTGCACTTTTTACCCATCTTAGCTGTTTTTCAACAACCATTTACGAGCTGAAGGTGCTTATTTCGTGCCTTGCCTGGGTAATTCGCATAATGGGTATTGTCCCTTTTGTACACTCATTAGACACAATGATCCTAATCACGCGACGGCAGAACCCACGCTTTTTATGCCCCCTTCCCAACCACCCACACCCTAAACGTTCAAATATATGTCAGCCAATAAAATAGCATATGATAACATTACCAAACCGATCAAAGGCCAAATCAATAAGAACTGTGCTTAATATCTGCAACGCTCGTCTGGCCGTAATAAAGGTGCAATATAGCAGCAGTGCCTTCTCGCCGCTAGCCTCCGCGGCCTCTACCGCAATAGGTTTCTGCCTGTCCCAAACCCCACTATAGCTTAGATTTGGTTATTGATTTCATTTACAAACAGTGAGGTATTCTTCAGACACATTGGCGTCTAGCTTCCAATCTATAACAGTACATTGTACAAATACTAGCTAATTTGTGAACTTCAGCGTATCGTTTTCTGTGATAATTTCCAAAGTTTGATTATAAAGTTTTAAGTCTACGCAAGATGTTATTGACGAATAGTTGCACAAAGGGCAAATATAAAACAGAAATCTAATAATGTTTGACAAATGGATCATGCACGCGCGGACCAGCGCGTTTTATTTCACTAATTCATCGATTATGCTTATGCAATATCATATTCCTGAGTTGAATATGCAGTGTTTCATCTTGGCTGACCGTCTTTGTTGCTGTCTGTTTTATTGTCTCTCGTATCCGGGCATACAAGCCATCCTTGTACTTCATGTTTCTGTGTTCTGTGCCACATCCCGTCATTCTTGACCATCCATTACCTTTGATGTTTTCTTAATTGTAATTTTCCCATCCGGTCCTGCATCCAGTCATGTTCAGCCGCCGGGGTGCATTGGATGTTCAAAACATCCGGTAGGATGGGATTACCCATGTATCAATATGTGATTGGCTGGAGGACCAGTAAAGTATTGTGGTACGGTTGAGGAGCGAGCAATCGGGACACGAGGCTTGAGAGAGACAGAACACGAAAATGTAGAGACTTGTTAATCAAAAACGGACTTATACTATTTATCTCAAATCTTAGTACATAACAGCAATACTTATACCAAGAAATGCCTTTCTCTATTGGGGATTATTAGGTTGTGTTCCCATAGAGCGGACCTCCAATAAAGCTTGATTTGTCAATATTGCAGTAACGTTTTGAGGCGCTTGGATCGATCTCCATAAGACGTTTCCTATAATTTTCTGACTTCGATCTCGTTAGGAGTCAGTTCTGATCAGGTCGTGTTCCATGTTGATTTATTGATTTATTGTAACCACCGGTGGTGATTTATAATGCAGTAGTACGAACATTCTAAAGCTTCAACACCTCACCGGAAACAGTCGATTGTTGCAAACGCTGGAAGGCAATTAGAACATCGTGTAATGTGCATGTATTTACACCAAGGAATAATATCAACGACAAACATCATTTTTCTGGCCTTCACCCGGTCCTGTATGCTTTAGCTAGGCTTTTACATAATTAATTGTGGTGCCTTCTCTCTTATTCGACGCTGTATTTGCATATGTGGGGCTTTAGTCCTCTTCGTCATTAGTCGTTGATGTGTCTCATTTGGAGACATTTACATAAGACGCCGAAGTCAGAAACCCCTGAGCGATTTATCACGTTGCTGATCTTTGTGGAGTGCGCTGTTTTAAATGTTGCCCTGACGACCGTGATAAATCTGTGGCTATCAATGCATTTCATATTCTCATGTCTTGGAATGCTTCTGGTCACCTTTGTTTTAAGGCGTGGAGATACTCATTGTCACAACTTAATATTAACTGATAGATGTATTTAAATACTGTGTTGCCTACTCATATAGAGATCTTGCTAACCTCCCATTATTTACTTAATTATGCTATGCCTCCAAACGGACCATAATATAGGTTTTGGCGCGATGTTACGAGTACAGTTATTAAGTTTGTAACATCCTGTCCATGACCACAATGAGAGGTCAATCCTCAGAGAAATGTACCAACCAATTTAGGTACACGAAAATGGTTACTAACGCGTCAAGCCGTGTTGCTACGCCAACATTAATCCAACGCTTCAAGTTGCAAAATAATCCCCTCGTCAAAATAACAATTGTTTCAAGTAAAGTTTGCCAATAGCATAGGTATATTTTGAAGAAGTAAACTCAAACCCTTGATTTTATTAATTAATAGATATATTACTCAGCGTTTTGTGCTGGCTAGTAATAACCATATGTGTTCGTTGTCACAATGAACGCTCTGTAATGCGCAGTTCAGGATAACATATTCTGTAACATTGGTCCTAGTTTCGCAGAAATGTTTATTTACGTTGCTAAAGCAAATTTGCCAGTTAAACGTGCATAATTATTCCTGAATTGATTGGGGCAATATGGAATCATTCTATCGGTTGAGCAGTTGTTTTCTTTGTTATCCTAGCATACAACCCAACACAATTAAGTGGATTATGGATTATATTTTTGTATGTTTTCCACATATGTGAGCCCTGTATTGGTACGCTCGGAAGCAGCACTTTTTCTTTGCTGATTGGTCGATATTCTTAGCCTCACATAGCTGTATTATCACTGTCAAAATGATTGCCTTCTAAATGCTATAGATATGGAATGGGAGTGGACAAGCAAGCTGGATAGACTTGCGCAACTCATCGGATCTAGTGAGTATTTTATTGAAATTAATGTATTTCAAAACAATAAGTAATTGGAACTACTCAATATAATCGAGCATCTTTGTTCTGCTTGCTTTGTATTTGCTAATATAAAACATTGTGCTTGCTTATTGTTGCCAAATATATAACATGAAATGGCTAAGTCAGTGTTATTCTGTAGTGTTTCCCGCATAGGGTCGACCGCCAATAACGCGTGATTTGTCTACACTGCAATTACGTTTTCGGTCACTCTCCATCAGCAGTAGCCTCTGATTTGCTGGCTTTTATGTCCAAGGGGAAATTCTGATTTATCGCTTCCAATTCAGGTCGTGTTTCCTGTTAACTAACCGACGATATGCAAATAGTATAACGAATGTGGCAAATATTCCATCCATAACCACTTGCTATCATCTCATCGCTATTAACTTTAAGTGCGTATTTTAAAATGCTGAGGAAAGAGATCTTTGAAGATTGTCAGGCCACTGTAATGATTAACTACTGACAACAATTTTGATTCCCTGATAAGGACTGTAACACATGGACGTATTAATGACTATGTTTTCCCATTACAGCTGCTTATATCTATTTCAACCATGAATGTCTTAGTCATCCGCTACGAAACACACGTGTGGGTTTACATAATGAAACGTTACAGTCTCACCACGTGCCAATACTTGAGGTTTAACACAGCCAAAGACCAATTGCATTTAATGGTAGGCTCGGTGACATAAATAAGGGATCTTTTCATAGTCAACCACAAAACAGATAAGCGACAAAAATGTTCGCTCAATCTTTCCCGATGCGGTTTTATTGGCTAAGGTGTGCCTGCATCGTGAAGATACATCTGTGAGGCCTCATCTATATGCAGTCATCAACCCAAGCTACTAACTACATCCCATATCCTATATCACAACAATAAATAAATCTTATACGGCCTGAAAAACCAATGTCGAAATCCCTGATTTGTCTGGGTTGTATCCCTTCCCTGTTAAGTTATCCTAGCGTAATAAAAACACTGGGCGTGAACTGCGATTCATTAATATTTTTTGTTCTTCTTGATACATTATGTTTCGATATAGTGTTCAGGTCAAATAATTTCAAACACTTCAATGCCACGTTATGTCCTCGTGCCGGTTAGGAATATAGTGGATTAATGAGCACCGGAGATGAGCTGCAACATGGCCGGTTAATCATGCTTAAAATGATGCATGTTTATACCTGTTTTTGCAAAACCTACATTCATATTATTAATAATATAGTTGCAGAGAAAATCAAGCATTCATTTCTAATTTTTGTAATCATAATATATGAAGAACGTCTCCACCACTTGCCACGACTACGCACACATACTGTTAGCTTATTTTTGTAATCGCCCGAGTAAAGTTGCTTGGTTATAAAGGTGGGCTTTGGTTAAATATCGATCCACTCAGAAGTAAGGAAGGGTCATTTGGGAGAACGCCCTGATGGGGTCCACGGCGCGAAATAACTAAATCCTTAATAGCCGTTTTATATAAATTCAAAAAAGTAGCTTTTCCTCTGCGATAATTTGTGACGGCAATTTAAATCGAATGAGCTCGTATGCTTTCAGCTAGATTCAAGCAGTGGCTACTCAACATTTGCTGTCAGCTGTATCTATCTGGTGAATGCAAGTATGGGAAAAAATCAATGTTGAATAATAATAGATTGATGCTTGGGGCAAACCAGTGCATTAAAAGTTACATCCCAATATCAATCTGTTTCCACTGGTAATCGCTCGTTGTCACGAATCCCTGTTGCAGATATTAAATGCAATCTGTCAGATTTGAACAAACGGTTAATGAAACAATACTATCGGTGCAGTTAATTTATATTGTACCTGGCTAAAATATTATTGAAATTCCATCAACATTAGAACATCGGGTCAATTGAACATTCATTGAATTATCCGATATTTGCACGGCACGTGAAAACGTATATCTTGGTGTCAACGACAAAAATGTAAGCTATCAGTGTGAAATATTAAATGATGTTGTGACAGCACCAATATTCGGACACATGTTTAGCTTCTCATACTATGGCATTGCATAGGAACCATATTCAGGCGTTATACCTGCAGATCATACTTTAGGTTAATTCATAGCAGCGGATGCAATTTGTAAACATGGCATGCTTACATTAATATCTCGATACAAGACAATAGTACGTCACGACTCAAATAGGTATAAATATAATATTATTACACGTCAATAATCATATCGTGCTGTTGAAATCGAGTTCTTGTTATCATCTTGTAAACAGGAATATGCTTCACGTTACTAAAGACATTGCAACTATAGTAAACCCATCCTTTTTGTGTCTTCTATGGTACAAATGTATCTTTGAAATTTTATGTGCGATCACAAAAGTAACTTGATTGGGGATACACTTAGTTCATAGCAGTATTGTTCACGAACAACTTTCAAATTAGGTTTTACATTTTTGTAGTACGATGATAAAATTCGTTGCTGAGTCTGATATATGATAAAGATATGCTTCATTAAGTGACCAGCCAGTGTTGAATCTATTGTTACTGAAACTATTTACGTCAAGGCTCTCAATAGCCCCTCGAGCACATTTGCTAAAGCACCAATTATCAATCTTATTAAACCCTGCTTAAGACAAAATATAATAAAAGGTATAACATGATAATTTATGAAAGCATTGAAGAAGATAATACCGACCATACTTCAATGATAGTCCATGCATAAGGATAGTTATAGAATCAGTGTCGTGTCTGCTAAGATTTTAATTCCACACACGGCCAATTTGCTATGCCCTGCTTTCATGTGATTTATCAATCACTTTATGGTGTCATATAGTTGGCAATTACGCTAGGGTAAGGTTTCTTCAAACGACGTGTTATATACGGGGTAGCCTCCCATGAATATCGATGAATAAAACGCGTTAAAATCTAGATAATAAGCTAAGGTTCATAAATAGTTTTGATTAGCAAACCACAGTGTCCTGGTATACGATTAGAGCATCAAACTCTACAAAGCTCCTCATATAGTATGATAGCTGTGCATACGACCGCTATTACACGGTGCAAGACGACTCACGACCCGCTGAACGACCACCAATACACATTTCATGACGACACACGACCCGCTAAACGACCACAAATACACTTTTCACACACTACCAGCTGGTTCCGTTTACCGGTTTCTACGGAGGCATGTGCAGACGGTCAGCGGTATTATATCATAGCCGTGTGCATGCATTCACTACATTTGTCATAATACATGCTTACATGCGGTAATTGATATTGCATTAGTATATAATTCTCTCCCAAACAGCAGATTATTTGCAAACTAAACGGCTGCATGCATGTATAAAATCACGTCACATCCACTCCTATGTATGTGATTGCAATGATAACCTCCTTTTCAAGCCATCGCTCTCTGCTTTGGGTTATCCAACCATTCTGTATTATGAAGTTTCGCTCAACGAAGTAATTAGTTTGCAACTGGTATAAACATATTTTGGCAGAACCAAACTAGTATATATTTCAACCTTTCAGTGCATACTGACAAGGAATAGCAAAATGGCGCAACATGTCGATGCTGTGTGATATTATCACATTAACATGTAAGTATATGATTAATATAGTCTATCTGCGAGAAAATATTGGTCCATATCACCAAAGAACACCTGTATAATTATGACCGAAATAGGCCGCAAGCCAAATGGAGGTTTTGATCCATAAGATGAGGAAATGATATATCGTTGTTATCTATGAATATAATGGACGACAATTGCCCACGTGGTCATTTCAAGATGATTGATGACTTGATGATAACATTCGAAAAGCTGATATGTTAAACAACTTCAGTCAGGTACATTGATTATTCCATTAATTATGCTGTTTTATATAGAAACGATCAGTGTTATAAAGTAACATTGATCACAGCTACATCGCTGTTTACCGAAACAGCATTTTAATTGTGTAAAGAAACGATAGACAAGTGGAGTTGTGTGAATTTGGTATCATAATGATAATGATATAATGGACAGTACAACGTTTTAACTGTAAGATGATATTATCTACTGTAACATTGGAACCAAAGTGATCTAAAAACATCATCTAATATTGAATCAGAATCACTTTTAGCTTGTGCATGACTCTGCTAAGTGTCGAGGATTTAACACTTATATATGTTGGCATAATATATAAATCTCAATTAAGGTTTAAGTGAGTTATACGCTAAGCAGTATAAAAGGCCGTAATGTGTTCATCAGCGATTGTGATGTCTCATACAGAGCCGGCTGGCTCACTGCTACCAGACTCACCATCTGATGCTGTCCAGATGACATCACGTGGTCTGTCAATCATCAATACTGTGCCTTAGTTTAGTCCAGTGCTGCATGTACAACTATTGCGGGCTGTTTAAATTAACAGTCTTGTGGACGGTTTTCTTGACGCTGTTTCTTAATCAATGTAGGCATATCAAAGCGAATCACTTGCGGCAAACATTTCTCAATTTTTGGTTAAATGCCAAACTCGACATCTAACTACAAGAGAAGTAATATACTTGAATAAGAAAGGATTAATTATATTATGTGATTTATTATATATGTGCTTTCAAGTCTTCATAATATGCGTGGCCTTTGTACTTGCTATATGCATACCTAATCTAATCATTTCTTGTTATCAATCTATAGCCGCTATGCCAACACACCTACGTACATGCTTATGCATGCGTCGCAAAGTCGAACATCGCATCACAGCAATAAGCACATCAGCAATATATACGTCATTTGTAATCATTTCATTTGCTAGACACGAGTATCATTGGTATCAAAAGGCATCTGACCCAAAATATCCATTCCCACTGCTTGTCTACTTACTTACCTTTTGAAGCTATTGGTATCATGTACATATCCCCTCGAAGGCCCGCTTCGATTGAATTAAGATATGAAACATCCTCAGATGTTGATCTTTAAAACCCATAGCATTAATCATACTGATCAAAAACTACCAATGCGAATGTTGTGCTGAGATCATCTTAATGAGATCCTCATCAGGTTATGAGGATCTGGGATTTTTTGTTGTTGAATACGTTCGTCGCAAATTACTTAATATTTATCATACATGTTTACAGAAAGCCAGCGTATAATAACAGTACAGTCATTTTGTACCATATCTGATTCATATTTACATTGATATATAAGACGCTAATTATATACTAGCAGCAATAAACTTATGGATGTACACGTGCGTACATAACATGGTAAGCGTCGCACATTTCCAGGTAAATATAATGTCAGCAACAGGAATGAGTTAACATGAAGGCTACTGAACCATTACAAATGTTCGAGAGTACCTACACTCTGATCAATGTCCATTAACATATGTAGCTTTTCTTTGCATTTCTAGCATGGTCAACTTTGAAATTATCTAGGAACTCGCTAATGAGGTTTAATACACGTGCCAATGACTCTCAGGGTCTGAGGACCTCCTCGATTTAAATACCTGAGACTACGAGCAGACTGTTAAGCTCATATCAGTTATTCGCCTCAAGCAACAAATATAAAAAAACCGAAAAATAACCACTGACGGGCACAAACATCAATGAGTCATGACAATTGATAACTCGTACCTAATAATTTGTATCGAAAGCTACATTTTGAAATACTAAGCTGCCTTATTCCTTTTTCTTGACCGATCTTAACTGGAGCAAGTAATATGTGCATTTATTGCATCAAAAGTAGATTTCTGCAATGGTCTTCTCTATGGTGTTCCTGCATCCCTCGTACATCGACTGCAAAAAATACAAAACATCTCAGCAAGACTAATTACTGGAAACTCAAAGTGTGATCACATCACTCCGGTTCTGTACTCGCTTCATTGGTTGCCAGTGATGCAGCGAATCTAATTTAAAATTCTGGTACTATAAAGCCGAATATAGGATGGCACCAACGCTTATTGCTACCAATATTCCAGAAAAAGTGTAGATATATATATATATATATATATATATATATATATATATATATATATATATATATATATATATATATATATATATATATATATATATATATATATATATATATATATATATATATATATATATATATATATATATATTCAGTTTTCTTTAAGATGAATTACTCAAGTGAATGTATTACTGGTTAAGTAAAAGAATAAACGAGAATTGACATTGCATTTTGCCATTGGAAAATATCGTCAGTTATTCCATTCGAGCAAAACAATGTGTTTTTCTTGATTACGCTTGGTTTTCGCACATCGTCGATTCCGTTCGATAACAAAAACCTCATTCACTCTGTTGACAAAAATACACCTGTCTCCTGTGGATTCTATACTGCTTTTGCCATGATTAAATGATTTTTTTATTTCCAACAGGGCATTTGTTTGTATTTAAGGCGAGAGGTGATGAATGAATGAATGAATGAAAGACCCCATGAATGAATGCGCAGTAAACAAGAAGGTACCTATTGTTCCTGCAAGAGAGATTTTTCATTTTGGTTTGATTGAAAAGAACGCTGAATGCAATGAACTGACTGCAGCAATTTTTACTGTACGTAGTAGTAGATTAGTTATATATACATGTATTTATATACATGAATTTCATGGGAACTATTCACACAGCCAATCATGTTTACTTGGTTTGAACTCTAGACACGTCTAAACATGCTCCCGAGCAGGACAAAGCCGTTGGCTGAATTAATAGTTCACGGTGGGTACGGGCGATTTATCGAGCTCTAATGCACGCGGTAATTGTCACCTGTGGTCAAGTAGATACTCTATTCAAAGAAAATGGCCACGACAAGCGTGTTAATGAAACTGTCGAGCATTAAAGTTTGGTATATGAAAAGCTTGCGGCTAAATCTTTTGTAGTCCACCTGGCAAACTTGTGATACAAACCAAGGTGTTCAGACAAATAATTTCGACCGGGGAGGTCATTTGTAATCTCAATATTGACCATTAATAAATTGTTGCTTGAGGTAAATGGATAAACCCAATGTGAATGAAGCATCTACACAAAATCCCAAGAAGACGGGCATCGGGTTTGTATTCAGAGCTTGACATGGGGCCGAACACGGAAATATCCGAATTCCACCTGATTACATAGTCGTTTAATAATCCTTTGTCTTTAAGCTTTGTAGTTAAAGAAGAACAAATATCGCATAGATTGGCACATGTCTTACTCCGTATAACGGTTGATAAATACTGGTAAATTGCCTATATAACTAATATGGTAGTTTAAACCTACGTGACACGTTGGACGTGTATGTCTGCATAGTTTACGGCAGGTAAGTAATGGGTGGTGGTACACTGAAATTATATGCACATATACCACTTAACCTTCTTTGTGATGCTTTCAATTATCGCATGTGTTAAAACTTAGTCAGTCCTTAGAAATGACCATACAAACACAAGGCTAGCTTTGTATGGATTACTGGCTCGATAAACTCCATTATTTGCTTCGAGTTTCGCTATGTACAGGATGTCTAGTACATGGGACTGTGCCCGAAACCGTGTAGTGGTTCCGATACGATGCTTGGATGAAATAATTTTAGGTTTTAAAACGTCAGAAGTCAACCAATAAGAAAGCAAGTTTAGAAATAACCGAGGTTAAGCCAAGCTATTCGAATGGGTACATTACAACAAGAACTAAAAGCGTGAAATGGCAATAACCATGAAATACTCTATCGCTAAAATATAATTGCCAGTTTGACTGCATGTAAAGGGTTCTATACACGACCAATACAATAGTGGTAGCCTGACTTGAATAAACATATGCAGACAGCGAAATGTGGCAATCGAAATAATTAGCTTAACTTCGAGAAACCTATACCATAATGTAATCTATAAATTACTTATGATTAACACCTATCCTTTGTGGGTCAACTCCGTATGTCCGATACAGCTCACTTGACTTTAATAATTGATCTGCTCTAGGATGATAAAAAATTGACGCTGTAAGTTAATGCAATAACGCTTTCAAACCGCCCGACCATTTTGTGCTTATCCTGTCACAATCTATTAATATATGTTGAATAATTCCACTCCTGTCTCCTAATCATCACATTGTCACAATCTACACTTGAATCGCGTGCGCAAGTTTATGTTGATTAGTATTCTAAAAACTTTGGAGCGATGCAGCTCTGGATTACAGGCGTTTACATTGTACCATAATAATTGTACACGCGCAGTTAAAGGACATTGCTTAGGAGTATAAACGTTTACTACATCTCACAACACAATTGGATGATATTGAATTATTTATATCTGAAGCCGCTCAACTGGATACCTAGATCTGTATCTTTTTAACAGCGGTGACACAAATGTCAGAAGCGTTCTAAGCGCTAGAGGCCAACATTGTTATGTGACAAGTATGCATATTATTCAACAGCTCAGCTTGCGTGAATAATCTAGCAGGCATAAATTGTAGCGTTAAAGGTGACTCAAGGCGATATTAACTACATTTACTTGTTATACTGATTGCAAAGCTTACTCGTTATACTTGACGCACATATATTTTTCTGCCGTTTTCTTTTCATCATGAAGGCTTTCTAATACTTTCACTTTCATATATGCTCTTTTTTCACCGATACACTGCACCACCAATTAATATTGTATTGCTTCTGGCTATGAGTTATCTAGGTCGTTTGTAGCTCATCGGTACAAAACGTCTTATTGTACTTATGACTAATGTACATTAGATAAGCCGCATAAGATGTGGAGGGAGGAAGAGTTATGACCATGACCTCAATATACACGGGATGGAGATGCACTTGACGGTTTCTGCAAATAGAATTATGTGGTGATAGTTTGCATCTGGTGTGGAGTTAGCTGTGCGCGACCCTTATGCACATAGCACATGAGCATATGAAAAGTCAATAAGCTGCGAACTGTAAATGACCTTCCAAATGCCAGAAACAATGAAAACCCGCTTTAATTATTTTGTTTTTATGTCCAAGTATTTAGTTCATTTGTTTGAGAAATGCAGTTACAGTGTGCATATTGTAACGTTTAGTCATTGTTCATCCCGACCAATGACGCACCCTAACCTTTACGGGCCTTACTAACTAAGAAGACATGAGGGCAACAACGTAAATTTAATTGTTATGCAACAATAAAGTGACACGATTTCGAGGTCACATATATTGCACATTCTTGGACGAAACAGTACAATATCTTTGAAATGTCTCTATTACATTGATATGGTTGTTTAGTGATCCACTCCCTCTTATAGTATTGGGATTGTGGTTGTCTCCCAAAGTGTCAGTAGCTGACATCGCTGGCCGTTATTAGGACAACAGTAGACTTCCGCTGGACACGATCGTCATCATGTATAACATAAGATGAAGCATTTCTAAGGAACAATCACACATATTTGGAATACTACACAAGACAGCGGTTTTCAATCTACATTGAAAATGGGATGAGCAAGCTGGATGTTGACAAACTTAAGAATGGTTACAACTTACAGATGATAGGATTATCTGCACCGATAATCACCTCATAATATCAGAGCACCAGAAGATTAGATAAATAACGCACAAAATACATTGGCTGACATAGAACTATAAAACGCAGTAGGTTTAATTCAATTACAATTATATCATCACTCCGAAACATGCTTATTGTCCAGGATTTGACCACCTAGTTTGGCACCATAAAATACGTCATATATATCGTATTACATTGATTTAATGACCTATATAATTTCTATTCGACCCGAACACCAATGTTGATTCTACAGGGGGTAGTATTGAAAATATTATATTGTTATGAAATCTGGTTATGTTTCTGTTTATGCTTCGTTCGACAGAAGTGTGATGTGACGCGTTATTTGCGATTAATATCCAAATCATATGTTCGTGCATAGCTTTCTCATATGAATGTCGTCTGTCAACGGGTACTGTATAAGAATCATGACTATCATGTAGCATAAAACGTTCCCCAACATAAGTTTCTGCTGGAGGTAAATTACTTTCGTATCCACATTTGTAAATATCAATGACACAACTATATCGGACAGCTTCCTCTTACTTGTACGGTCCTTTCTTTTCAGCTTCACTTAGTAGCGATTGATAACACATCATTAACCTACTAATTGCTTTGGCTGCAACCAAAAAGCAGTGTATCAGCCCAATGGAACTAAGCCTATTTAAGTATAGACGAGATTTATTCCGTGCGGTAAATGACATTATATTCAAGTAATAGATGTTCCCAAAAATCCAATTGGTATTTCTAATATACGTTATGATTTACTGTTATATTCTGACCTGCTATGATTACATGCCTTGACCCCTAAACGAGGTATCTATTATCCATCCGTCATATTGCTATGCGACGACCAAGCGAGGAGCTAAGCGGCTGAACCTAAACGCCATGTCTAACTGACCTACTCTTAAATATTTTGAAAGACGCATGCGAATCTACAAGTTAGTGCATGCATAACAGCGAGGTATATGTGCCACTGCGGCATTTAATCGCTTTGTATTTGGATAGGTAGCAATGCATGCGATTCATCATCTCAGTGAACAGACGAGCGCATTACTGCTTAACTATCGCAAATGTTCTGAATCAATACTTATGCAACGGTGCACATGTGGTTGGCCTAAAATTATTGTCGGCAGGTGTTTTTAGCGTGACGTCACGAACGGCAATTGATGATTATGTCTCATTGATGCTCATTACCCTTGGTGGAAGTGCAGCAGTATATATGTACATGGCAGATGGCAGCTGAAAGCGGTGTTACGAGTTACAATGACGATTGCGCTTACACTTGGAATTTCTGGCCAAATTAACACACTATTTACAGCTGGGATATCAATTCAGCAGCTACATCAGCCGGATCACGTTTTTAGCAGAGCAGTCCATGCATGTGAGCATTCCACACAATAGCTGCTCAAAGGTAACCAGCTCGATATGCTTATGTCAAAGTTACCCTGTGATAAAGGGGAATGAAAGTTGTATCAGTCTTGGAGCCGTTAATAACCTAGCATCATGTCTGCACTTTACTCCGATTAACAGGATGCTTTGAATGAGGACGTGTTCGTTGGTTGCAACGTGTTCAAGATTTTCTGCATGGTTGTCTTGCTCAGTTGTCAAGTTTGCACCGTTTACACCAATCAGAACCAACTGCGAGATTAATACTAGAGGCTTGATAACAGATAATAATGGATATAAAACATGCAATAAATAACAGTTATTAAGATTTGTATAGAAATTAGCCATCCTCATTACATTTTACCATTCAAAACAAGGACATTATGCACGGACGTGGTAAATATTTATTCATCTAAAGCGCACTCTTCTTTAGTGCGTCACCACAAGTTATCCATAACTGATTAGACACCAAATATAATGATGTCCATCGCCCAATGACATAAGGAGAAACTAGAGAGTAGTACATCGAGGGGTATTTTACTCAAATGTCCTTTCCTTTTCCAAAGCACTCCTGAAAACATTGACATCTTACCAATTCATGGTACGCAGTTCAACTGCTGTAGACATCATCCACAACATACACAATTGAGCTCGTAATAGCCGCATCTGCGAACAACATATCACCCGAAAGCAACACCGGCTTTGTTCTCCTCAGAGACAGCATGGAATCCGGCTGATATCATTCTATGGCTATGGGATTTCGTTCAGCCACATCAAGTAATCTTTGACTCATTGTGGCTCTTAATCGGCCGTTATTCCCGCCAGGTGCAAGGCTTGTTAACAGTGCGTTATGATGTTACACCTATCCATATTTCTATCATTTGGTTAAAATAGACCAATCGAGGAGGCAATTTAATGTTTAAGGGAGTCCAATATTACACTTGTGTTCTGCCGTTGAGATTTGTGATTCGATGTAGCGTTTTGTTGTACACAGGAAACGTCTTGCATTAGCTCACCTGAGGCAATTCACTAATATATTTGAGCACCCACAGTGTATTCAATTCATACAATGTCCCTCAAAGTACATTGACAAATGATGCAAATTTCGTCACCCTATTCCCATAAGAGCGACCTCCTCTATCCACTTGTGCTTTCCTCACACTTACCACATCTGCGATTAATCATATTGCCTGACCTATCCTGCAGAGGGGACAGCGTGCTTTGGTCTAGACTCAAAATCATAAACTATATCTAACCAACCGAGGATATTGACCGGGAAGCAATCGCAGTCTGGCTTGATATTGACCCCTTTGAGCAGTGTAAATGGTATCGTACGTATTGCGGAAAAGAGTCGGCAATGGTTAGATGCTCATATTGGCATTTTCTACCCGGCTAACATAAAGTATATCTGTCACATACCTTATACGACAATTGATCAGTGGAAACCCATACCTTAATCACAAACAGGGTAAACTTGATAGCGGCACGCTTATTGCACCGAGCGCAAGCTGCATAACATTGGTACAATCCAATGACAAAAATTCGTGCACTGATTGTATTTGAAGCCATATATACAGTTTTTTTATCAATTGTTAGTAGCTAATTTCATCTAGTTATAATGTGTTATGTGTGGCATAGACAGCCAAGAATAACAATGACTTCGATCCGATTGCTTATTCTATTAATATGATTATAGAAATATTCCACAGGCATATGATCTGTGCTCGATTTTGAGGACGCAACTACTCGCACACTGGTAGAATGTGAAGATGTCGATTTGGTGTCCTTCAACCCCACACAAATTAATTGCTTAGTTAACCGCTCGATTGCGTTCGGCCTTGTAGACGTCCTTAGGTAAGATAATGGCAAAGAGATTGATTAAATAAGGATCTGGAATAATGTGACCATGTCTTATTCTGGTTGAACTGATAGTAACAAAAGGTGATTTATGTTATCATTCCAAATCCGTGATTATCTCGCACAAACTAGGTAATTGTTGATTTAATTGGGTAAATGCGCAGACAACTACTCGGTATCCAAATGCCTTAGATTAGAATTATTTATTTCTTTATCTAAATGCCTCGATTTCGAGATGCTTGATATTTAATGTCAGTTTATTATTAACTCCGTGCATACGAATAGCTTTGCTTTTTGGGGGGGTTCTACTACTTGCGATATATATTTCCTTAACAATCTAAAAGCAGCCTTAAGGTTGATGCCCCCTTTAAGCTAAACGATATTCATGCGGTCAATTACGCCGGTAAACTATTACGAAGTGCTTGCAAATTCAAGGATCTCTAAACAACTACTTCTATAGAAGTGATAACACTGAGTAGGACAAATTATACCAAGAGCATTTAAAATTACAAATGTATTGTATTTTTTTTTATTCACTGCCGTCATTATTAGATTTCTGGAGCCATGCAGCACATAAATTTGCATTGAGTTATCAAACGTTGTAGTCGAAGATATATGAGCATTGATGCAGGAGATATTGCTTTTTACGATGATGTCATACAACAATAAGCCGTCAACGCCAAATTGGTGGACTGCAAGTCAATAGATTAGAGGAAGTATTCCAGTATTTTCTGTTAGAAGCTAACATTACTATATAACGTTGTATGCTTGGTGCAACTCCATTGAATCAACACTATTGACAACATTCACCATGTATACGGACGCTATGCGGCCTAAACTATCGCTTTATTGACATGCACGCAATGCTCGCGTCTGTCCGACTGGCCTTCCGATAATATCCAGATGACGTCTAGCGCTGTCTGTATCGTAAACAGTGTGCCTTAAGTAACATTGACAAGTCATGCAATCCTCACCGCCATCAAAATCACAATTAAGCGACCTTTCGTATCTACAGTTAAGTGTGCTACACTCTGTAGACCTACCACAAATCATTCATTGTTGATCACGTACACAGTTTATTCACACCACATTAGGCGACACACCAGCCCTATATAACCTTTACCACTTTTGTCAGTCGTCGTGTAACGCAAGAGAAAAAGCCAAGCATATAGAAAGCTTATAACGGATGTAATTGCAGCTTTGCAGCTCCTCACGGCGATGTAGAAATAAATTTGAATAACTAATATATATATATGTTGTCTCATATCTCAGTATTGAACAGAAATACTTGCCAAGCTCTTCAGTTTGGCATTTCAATTCAATTTCTAAGGCTCAAAAGAGTTTAGTAACCGATGCAACCATTTCCCTGACGCCATGACACTAAAGATGGGTAACAATTCATAATTTATTGCTATTGGTACCGCATATATAACAATCAGACTCGGCAATTAACATGATTAAATAGGAGAGACCGGCTATCATTATCAAAGACACTTAAATAAACTTCATGGTTCGTCATTGAGTAGATATTGTAAATTGTATTCATACCATCTGTTAACACATCCTGTGTCGCATATACGTGGGTTGTCTCAGACGATACCTGATTTAACAATAATTGTTATTATATTGGTTCCATGACACGCTTACACACCGACATTCCTAGTAAGAAACAAAAAGGTCAAACGAAAAAAAAAATCCTGCATGTGACACAGCTATTTTTGCCGCAGAGTAATAAAAAATTCTGTCCCTCTTTAAACTACCCGACTATACAAGGTCGTGAAGAGCGCCATCTGAATCTGGTCACTTTTATCTCCTCGAGGGCCTACTTTGATGAACTATTGGCTAATAACCTTCACAAATCGTTGATCGGCCACATATATTTAATATATATATATATATATATATATATATATATATATATATATATATATATATATATATATATATATATATATATATATATATATATATATATATATATATATAGATATATATATATATGTATATATATGTTTATATATATATATATATATATAGACATATATATGTGTGTATTTATATATTTATAGATAGTATATATATATATATATAGAAATATACTATATATATCTGTCTATTCTGTATATCTGTATATCTAGATATATATTTATGTGTCTATATTATTCTGTATATATATATATCTAGATAGGTATATAAACATCTTTATATACACACACATATATATATATATACATATATATATTTCTATATAGAGAGATATCTATATATATATATATATATATATATATATATATATATATATATATATATATATATATATATATATATATATATATATATATATATATATATATATATAATTGTTGGGTATTTATTCTTTGCATAATCTTCTTTTTAATCCTTTATTCTTCACTAGGTGCCGCGGAATATTAATGAGGGTACTGAACGAATTCAATATGCCTTATATTTCTGCATATCTGTCTGTATATGAACGCTTGCTGGCATTTTTTAGACTGACTTGATTCAGTTGTGGCTTAATGCATTACCTTTGTTAGCATTCGTGTAACTGTAGGATGACGCATTAAACGGCAGCTTTATGTCCCATGTTATTAGTCGGATAATACCTGACCTACTGTTCGACAATTATATTGTCTAGATTTATCGAAATGAATAAATTGTCAGCCATTAGTATTCATCGCATAACGTACCCTAAATGTGTCCAGTATTTGCGTCGAAAAACCTCCACTAGCACAGCCCTTTGATACAGTGCCGAAACATCTGGTCCAACATCAATTCCCGTGTTAAGCAGTCACACTCATCCCATGCAGGGCCAGCACAAACTACAACTAGAAACTTTAATAGGTTAGAACTGTTTCTATTATATGATGTCGTTGGCTTAAAATTCCTAGATTTATTTTTGGCGTAATGCCAGTAAATTTGGCACGCTCATCAATGCTTAGATTACAGGCCAAACAGTGATGCATTATGGTGATCGATGCATCTATCAAACTTACGATGTCGCGAAACAAATGCTTGTTTGTGGCCGGGCTAAAGACATGTGCATATTCGCATAGTTGACGCTACTTCTATGTGAACTTTGACGCCAATTGATTTAACAATATGCAGAAACGTGGATTACAAAACTCAGACTAAGTTGCATTTGCATATCTTAGGCAATGATTAATTTGTCATTTCAGCTTTCTTTACATACTAGATAATAGTGCAATGGTACTCTTGCCTTTTAGCGCACTACTGCATGAGATATGGGGTAATGCGACAGTCGGTACCTCGTCAAAGTTTTGTTCGTGGACATTTGCTGCATCTAACACCGTCACTTTTGCGATTCAAGCGTTTCTGAAATTGCCAATGCGTCATTCTCATTGTTTCCGCTGTATGTGACGTTGAGCAAAAAACCCGGCTAACGATATGTTCCGCGTGATAAATCTGGTCCTGAAATTTCTCTTGATTTGCATTGAGAATACATATGTGTCAACGCTCTATGCCCTAAGCCATCTACAATCATGTGAACGATTACTCTGGTGGGAATAATAAAAGTCATATTATAAACCTCAACTGTATTTATCAAAGACGGATATACATGTGAGAGAACATAAAAAGGTCATCGTGGAAGACTTTCACTTTGCTGCTTCTGGTATCAAATGTTGTACTGCTATGGTTTCGAATGAGATACACAAGCATTTTGGATGATTTGCGCACTGGTTTTTGCAAATGGTTTATTGACTGGATTTATACCGACAACAAACCAGTTTGAGAGTCATGTGCTCCATAAACACCCCAATATGCTACAAGTAGCCGGTGAATTTGGAAGCTAGAAGGGTAATCCTACATTCAGCCCCGTATATGGGCCGCTGGATGGACGAGCACTGATATATCTAACCTCCTATTTAGGCAGCTGGAAAGTTTTACCATTCTACATGGTTCATCCCATTTAGGCAGATGGAAGGGTATGCTATTCTACATGGTACATCCCATTTAGGCAGCTGGAGTCGTATGCTATTCAGCATGGTACATCCCATTCAGGCAGATGGAAGGGTATGCTATTCGACATGGTAAATCCCATTTAGGCAGCTGGAGTCGTATGCTATTCTGCATGGTACATCCCATTCAGGCAGATGGAAGGGCATGCTATTTGACACGGTACATCCTATTTAGGCAGCTGGAGTTGTATGCTATTCTGCATGGTACATCCTATTTAGGCAGCTGGAAGGGTATGCTATTCGATATGGTGCATTCTATTTAGGCAGCTGGAGTCGTATGCTATTCTACATGGTACATTCCATTTAGGCAGCTGGAATCGTTTGCTATTTTATATGGTACAACCTATTGAGAACACATCACGTTGATAACCACCGATAGCACAAATATGACATGAACCTACTAATTCATTTAGGGGAATATTCAGCCGATAGGGTATTTGGGATCACTTACGTGTGAGTTTTCCTGCATGATTTGAGGTGGGCGGTTCAGCTTATTGATGCAAGTACATTACGTAGTGAATTAGCTGCAGTCATTCCAACGAAACGGGATATAAGACAGCGAGACACAATAAGAAATCTAAATTGAATCAACCTACAGTCTTTACCATTTCAAGCAAGTACAGAGTTTATCTGTCTCTTAAAAATCTATGTAAATATTTTATGGTGTTAAGCACCGGTGAATGTACAGCTCTGTTGACTATGTGCTGATTTATCCAGTTAATATAGATATAGATATATATATATATATATATATATATATATATATATATATATATATATATATATATATATATATATATATATATATATATATATATATATATATATATATATATATATATATACATATATATTTGTGCGTGTGCGTGTGTGTACTTGTGACTGTGTTCGCGTGTGTGTGGTGTTTGTCATGTTACATTGTCCTCAAATCTAGTTTACTCATAGTGTATCTATGGCTGTGGAAATACTCTGGAAATGCGACCCGTTTGTATGATTAATAGCATCATCCGTAAAACAAATAAACACTTTACAGCGGTCTGATTATGCACAATTCGCCAATTTTTGCAATGAGTGAACGTCGGTTGCATAATCTTACTACAGACACACAGATAATTGGCTAATAGGTCATCATCATTATCAGAATTTATTTGCACACCGAAACGAAGGTAGGCTACAGGGAGCTTCGTTGGCGAACGCACTAAGACAATACTCCTTCAGGCGCAGTTTGATCGTGCGAATCACATGCGTATCGATGATGATCGATCATTTTGAAAAGGATGTACGACTAGAAGCATTCGGCATACGAAATACTATCAATTCAGTCAGTATTGACAATCTGCAACCCTTCAAACTAGCGTTGGGGCATTCTAAGATGTAGCAAATATTTCTCTATATTTGTGCAGCTACGGACTTTGTCTTGAAATGTACGAACTAACTCAGGTCGCAATGATTTCCAAACAATACAATAAACGCGGCTGTTCTTGTGACATTGCCATATAAGGGTTAGTTGACAAGGCCATTAGGATAACATCCAACATGTTTTTAGATATATTCGTAATATGTTTTAAACCGAACCTTATTTGAATATACTTAATTTGGAAACCATTGCGGTGAGGGGATCATATCCTTAATTCTCGCAAGTGTGTGAAGCTCGTTAATATTCCTAACAGCTCAATCTGAGAAGTATTTCTTCGGTATATTTCACATGCAACTGACAACTTACCTTCGTTATGCGTTGTATAGAGCAATCATTAATCATTACTTGGGTTATAAATTCAGAAAAGTCACATGGATATCATGAGGTCCGTTTTGACGTGTTGTCCGTGTTGCGCGCCCCACTGAAGTGTCCTGTCTGTAGTCATTGTCTTGTTGCCGTTCTGATTTCCAAAGTTACCATGGCCATGGAAGCGATCACCTATATGCTATTCAAACTCTTTTATAATTTGAAGAGCCAGCAAATATTGGGGAATATATATTATAGCTGAGAGACTATGATTCGCAGAAACATTGAATTAGGAGCTCATAATAGACAGAGCTAATTTAGAAAGAGTGTCGCGCAACGATGGAGCGATTCTGGCCTACACAAACCAACCACGCATGGAAAGAGTGTTTCAAGCCGCACGAAAATATCATGGGGGATCATTAACATACTCTTATTGGCCCTGCAAATGAAACTTGTATATTTAAAGGGGTCATGAGACAAATTGTATTACCCTGGTACGGTTAACGCCTTACTCAGGGATATGTTTAACCCTTGTCATGCTCACGTTAACACTTTACCAGGACTCGTTTGTACTCAGAATGTCCCATGGATAATGGAGATTCAAACAGCAAGTCCTCAGCGCAAAGGAGAGGCAGAGGTGTTAAACAGAGTATGGGTCCTGTTTATATTTGATGCAATTGTTTTGAAGGCAAATAATATCATTATTTTTTCGATGAAAATTCTTTTACACATTAGCATATTGCTTAAGGCTTCAAGAGATCGATCTAACAACTTTACACCCTATTCAAACAGAAATATGTTTTCATAGCTAACGAGGGCGCCGTAGGTCATTCACATCAGATTAATGAAATAGACCACGCCTGACACATAAAGACGTTACAATAATGCGGTGATTATGTCAATGAGGTATTGTGATTCATTTTGCAATACAGCGGTGCCAGTAAATCTAGTGAAGCTGTACCATTGTGCAATTCTGTTTCTACTTGACGATTTTAGATTGCTCTTCCTTTGATAGTGGTCGATAGTTGATATTCGTGATGCTGATTAAAATATGGTGTAAAATGACAATTGCTTATATTGGAAACACTGCTTCAGACGGGAAATATATTCTCAATAATATTCTCTTGACGTTTGACTGTTCTCTGCTACATTTACTTTCCGGGACAAAATTTCGCTCAACAATGATTATCAGACAGACTTTTCAATCAAATCCAAACTGGTAATAACCTATGGCATGTTTTCACATTCAGGATTCACCGTTGCATAATGCAGGACTGGAACCAGATACTAACATTTTATCGAGCCATAATTTTGGGCTTATCGTAATTTTTCATCGACCCAGATTTTAAACGGCTCAGCTTCAGCGCAACATATAAAAGATTGACGCAAGCTTCATGTACTTCTAATGTTTCGCATTGAGGTACGGCCTCCAAATTTGGTCTTTGCTACCAAGCGGTCATGTCACAATTCTATGACGAAGTATGCAATGCATATCTTCCAATTCACCGTGACACATTATAACTAGCTATGAATATAGAGATTCCAATAAACAAAGGCTCAGGGTGCATTTTAGTGAACGTCGCAACTCACAATCAGATCGGCTAATCATAAGTGCGAAAAAACCGTCATGTACCGCATACCATGAACCCCAGCATTGGTACTCAGCATATATCCGCATATATGGTGTATAAAGAATAAGGGCTCTTTTAATGCCTGCCATACTAGGTTTAACAGAGATAACACTGCCTCTCTGATCTGCAAACAGGATAGGTAAGGGATTTTATACAAGGCAAGGAATCAATTCGGTTTCCTTCCTCCATAGCCTAACCATGCGCGTTGGATGTGGATCAATCCTATTGCTCAGCGGATCCGGATAAACCACATCAGGTTGTATGTCGGGGCATGTAATGTATCCCCCGATGCCGCTGTTGTATGTCATCCTTTGTTAATCTGCTTGCGCTGGAGCAATCGCAGCTTGATGCCAAGACAAATAATGGTGCAATGGAAGGTCGGAAGCTGGCAACGATAGGAGACACAGAGACCCAGCATAGGAGGTACACACCCGGGCGTTTTGTTGATGTCAGTGGCAATACCGCTTACGCTTAAGGTAAACAGCCATGGAATCACATATTTATTGCGTTCTACCTGTGATCGGATAAAATAATGGACGTATTATCTTGGATGGCAGAGTATTGTGACATATTTATGTATCTTAAGGGTGATAATCTGTACCCGATGTTGGATAATTTAATCATTTTGTTTTATTGACAAACCTATTTAATATTTAATGAATTGATTCAGATGTATACATTAATGTTTGCTCATATTTAAATACCATGTCTGAAACCGCGTAGGTAAGAATTGCAGTCCGGTAGGTGGTGTATTTGACCCCATGTTGATAGAATCTACCTACATCCACAGCTTTGATTATAATTCTAGCTTATATGGAGTAATGATCATTACCCCTCTTTGACATGCACCCTTGTGACTAATTTCAAGCAAAAGCCTGCGTCAATGCGCAGGAGAAAAGATAGACAGTCGTCAGCTGGTTTGACTGTCAATCAGTGATATATCTAAGCCCACAAATGTATCAAAATGTTGATTTTCCGATTGTGAAAATTTGCGTTTGAATGTGGATTTTGAATGACCTAACTTTAGATTAACTGTTATAACCAAAGTTATAATCAAAGCACTTTATATCGTGCAACACTCTTTACTGTCTTGTGGTGAGAGAATAACACTTTTGAGAGCCACTCTCATTAATATATGCTCATCCGGCTACTTATATAGCACCTAGCATCTATTATTATCAATATCCCTGTTATTTTACAAAATCCATTACACACATCCTCACAGACTGGTAGAAGCTGCCGTCACTATCGTGAGACTATTACGATTGCCGATAACGGTTATAATAGTAGTTTTTGATGTATGTAAGCTTGAGCCATATAGGTTTGTCTCTGGCGTATTCACCCAAAATAACTTCACTAATTCGTTGCTTCAAACCGCTCGGTATAGCAGCATTACAAAAGGATATTGTAGGAAAACAGCTTCGTAGCAGGTCCCAATATAATGAGAAATGGACGATAATTTGACAAATCATTAATCGACTGTTCCCCTCTTTCGTTCCACTGTGATGTGTTCAATAAACAAATAACGCCCGTAATGTCGTCCGTCACTTGATAAGTATAACTGACAGCGGACAACTCAATAAGGTCTGAGAATATTGTAATAAGGCCATGTTGTCCTTGGGGCCTTTGTATTGGTCAATGAGATGGCGAAAGATCAGTTTCATGCATCAGTAGATAAGTGAATGACTCTCTCTCTCTCTCTCTCTCTCTCTCTCTCTCTCTCTCTCTCTCTCTCTCTCTCTCTCTCTCTCTCTCTCTCTCTCTCTCTCTCTCTCTCTCTCTCTCTCTCTCTCTCTCTCTCCCTCTCTCTCCCTCTCTCGCTCTGTATCTGCTAGAGGACAGTTCTGGTCCAATGGTTGTGCGGCACATATACGCTTCTGGTGGGTTACCTTTTGTCATTCCCGCCTTGTGCATCTATATTCAAGCATCACATCGAGTGGTTAGGCTTTGGTACATGCATATCAGCTCGTCTTCCATTCGTTACCACACCAAGGGAGCTATAAAAGTGGGAATGGTAAAAACGCTGAATGCTTTACACACATGTACGCACATGGATAGAATAGTGTGTACGCACACGCACACGCACAAACAAACACACACACACGCCCACAAACGCACCCAATCAAATAGTGTCCATCACAGAGTTTATGCGAGCCAGCGATGCGTTGGACGATTAAGATCATAGTTTGATTATTTCTTCTTTGACGATGCAGTAACGGGCCTATTGATCAATCGTGGCTGTAGTTATTTTTTAAGTATTGTACTGCACGAGAACAAAATGTTTGAAGGAATAAATTATCTGTTATTGCTGCGCGCATAAAATTTCCTGTTCTGCTAGTAAGTTCTGCTCTTTAATTTCTTCTGAGTGTTAGATTACTAATGAAAGTGGAGTAGACATTTTAACTTGAAGTTGCGTGTTCAATGTCATATCTTACCGTCCTTATATGTAGCATGTCTATGTTTTATTCGAATGGACAGATCCCTTTGTCCGAAGTGTTGGCATGAATGCTGTCAACGTAACCCAATATCCAAACACCACACCTGTTTAACACGCAGGTCATTTCCAACAAAATAGCTGAACACACGGCAAGACGGGGTGCTATCATATACACCAACCACTTACGAGCATCTTATTAATCTGCCAACATTCAAATGCTGCATCAGCAGTTGACTTGAATGTTGACCATTAGACTCGCATTTGACGGAACAGGAAAAAAAACCAATGACAAATGCTCCACGTGACACCGGAGTCGGGTAAAATGGAAGAAATGAGCAAAAATAGATTGATGCTAATGACGTTGATTATCACGATATATTGGTAAACATATTGATTCAATACAATCATGTTCAGAGATTTCAATTCATGCAAGCAAGCAATCCAACGAACCATGATTTGCTCAGCGTCTCTGTGCTGAACATAATTTCGCATCTAAGACAAAGATATACCCTTATCTAACGTCTATCAAGTGCTCATTCAGTTATTCACATATACGTATGCTGAATCGAAGCCATTATATATTACCAGAATGTCGGAACAATTTACCAGGTCAAAGAGCATAACGTCACGTAAGGCTCCTTAATTTTGTGGTTTTGTGATCGTATGTGCCTCGGCTTGGTTAAGGGTGGCCAAAATAATGAAGTTTTAATAAATATTGGACGATTCAACTTTATGTCGAACATTGATTGGATGGCATAGGCCTTACGCACAATTTCAGTGGGTACTCACCAACGATGATCTGACGCGATAACATTGAACGCCTTAAACCCCTATAAAAAATTATTACTGATTTGCCGTTGTCTACTGGGATGTAAGCAAAGTTTAATATAGGGTAAAATTAATTTTGCCAATTCTTGTTCAAAGTATTGAGTGTTGCTTTGTATTATTCAGTGATGCGTCTCACAAAGCGGTTTCGTAAGTTTATAATGCTGGCTATATGCGCATGTCTGCTTGTATAGTTTCTGATTCAAGGGCCAACGTGTCCTGCTTTATTGCACATAACTCATTAGGGATATACCACTGAACGTTCGGGCCGTTTCACTTGCTCTCGCTATGGTGAACGTTGTTATTAAATGGTAAAATCACACAATGAGGGTCAGAGTAAAAGATCACAAACTCAAGTCAGTACGCACAGTATCTTCACATAACTCAATCAGTTGTCTCAGCAAACAAATGTTGTAAACTATTATTCTGCGATATCACTTTCTGTCTGTTGAATGTTAATGATGCAATGTACAAGTTCCGAGCAAAATATTGTTGTCATACTTATTCGATCCCTGGTGCATCAACCGTCTATCCTTCCCATGCGCTGTAAAACATATGATTTGATTTGGGAATTCGATTCCTGGTGCATCAAACGTCTATCCTTCCCATGTGCGGATTTATATATAATTTGATTTGGAAATCAGTTCTTTGCTAATATCCATGAAAATATGGTCACATTGGCTCATATTGTCAGGATAATTTAACATTTAATGCAGGTAAATTTGCACCTTGTGCTAGGAGAAATGGACTGCAAATCTATATCTCAATTACAGATAACGAGTCGAGGATAACGAATCAAGTACAAATTGTCCAATCCCAAAAAACACGGCATCTCGATCGAGCAGTAACCTTCGACGTCAATCTAAGAAATTACCAACGTTTTTTGCGTAGATACATGGTTGAACAATCATGTTAACTTTGAAAGACCTCTGAATATTCAATTTTCGGTGGAATTGCCAACTACGTCGTTTTCATATTTTGTATGTAGGCTATTGCAAATCGGAGACCTGTTGTTTTCCACGTTCTAATTTCTCTTAATTATTTTGTAAAAGCATTGCGATTGTTTTCGATATGCCATCAGTTAATGCCCAATCTCAAAACAAATCTGATAATCGAGAAGCCTGATATTTAGTGTAAAATGCAGATTACATATGCAATGGTTTATGCATTAACCTATTATACAACTGACAATGAATGACTGCTTTGGTTGTCTGAACCGTTGGATAAAGGCGAGCAAGACATACTTCATGCATCCTGACGAATTCTAATTCTAGATAGATATGCTTATATCTAGATGTTGCACAGGCGAATCATTTTTAAAGATCGGGAATATCTTCCCCTTCCGGTTATCGTCTCAGTTTGTGTCCATTATATTGTCAAATAGCAAGGGCGGAAATCTCCGCATTTTTCCTGCTAGTACATAATTGCACACATGAGTTTAGGAGGTTTGCAGAAGCAACTGACCGAAATAATCGGAAATAGATTTACAGCATGGCAATTTCAGAACCTAGATGAGACTACTTATAATAAATTATTGTCCCTTAATTTGAACATGTTTCATCATCCCTTTAGGTACATCAACCGTCTACCGAGGAGAAGACAAGGCAGTACAGTTTCATACTTCATCTAAAAAACACTAATTAAAATTGGATAGCCTAACTGCCACGCTCGTAAATCGTCCTTTTTCAACACTCAGCCATCTTTCCTTCTTACGCTGGTGGTATCCGTCTTAGAGAATGTGAAGCACGCTATCCTTTCTGGTTAGCCACGCAGTCTTTGATGTGAATTTCGATCAAATGTACAACAGCGCTTAATAATTTTTTCAAGGTTAAAAGAATACGGAAAAAATATAACCACCTGCAGAATCTTTTATTTCTGCTCTCATGCCCACACCCTGCGCCTTAATTGTAACAACATTACGTCTAGAATGTCTATTTTCAAGGATGTTATTTGTCCTTTCATGCCCACAAAGTGACTGACTAGAACTAATTGCAATGTTAGCAGAAGAAAGTTCATAGTTTGTTACCAAAGCATCGATCAAAAATACAATTTGTTAGAACAAAGAGTGCGCGGCTGGCACATCCACTGCTTTAGTCTACTTAGTACATTTGTCCATGAATTACATAACCGCCGCAACAGCTGTCTTTGTACAATTTCGATGTTGTTACACAGCACACATGAATATGTGTTACAGGTGGTTTAACACGTTTAAAGCGGTCATTTACGTTGCGGTGAGATGCTTTAGTACTTAAAAGCAATTACTCGATACAATGAGGTTTAATTTGCCACATAGATCAAAGAGGTACATGCATGTTATCCAGAGACCAAAACATTCGGCAAAAATGTACATAGCAAAGGCAGCCGGAAGGAGACAAAGTAGCTTACTTGACAAGCCAATTTGCATCATTTCCTTACATGCTGTCATTGATAGATCTCTCAATAAATTTAATCAACATGGGAGACAATCTAAGCCACTATTTGGGCTTGAGAGAGCGATTCCTTGGATGCGACTATAAATGTTCACAAAAAATGTCATCAATTGTCAGGATCATGTATAGCACAGTCATGCATAGCCTATTATGTGCCGCCCTTATTGTAGACTTGAACCGATTGTTAATTATCATGGCGTGTTTCACGTAGGAATTTTAATTTATTAATTGCCCAAAAACGATCCTTAGGCCACAGGGATTAAATGCTGGTTTGAGGGAAAGATCATCGTGAACATTAACAGTGTTAGGCCTGTACGTGAGCTTTAAATGTATGATCCTGTAAGTCAATACTAAATGCTGGACGCCTGTCAATACTAGTGCCATCGAGAACACTACAAGTTGAACATTAAACAAACTATCAAGTTTTGCAATTAGTAAAGAACTCAATATGTCAAACAAAAAACACGTTCAATCACGTAATCGCCTGTATCTTTATAATATCCGGCGTGATATCAACGTCGACATTTGTCCGTGCCTTGTATATTTGAATAAATGTTGTGCATAAATATGAGATAAAACAAAATATTCAGAATCATCATTCCTAGTTTTTCCTGTATCTGTGTTTGAATACATTGGAGACATATCAAGCTGGTTGGTTGCATAATCGTACAATAGACACATAGACGATAGGCTGATAGATCATTATCATGATCAGATACTTGTTGTACATCAAAACGAAGATAGCGAACAGGTGGCTGCGTTGTGGATTGCACTGAACATAATAGCGGGGTCCATGATTTTGAAAAGCAATAACTGCTATAAGCAAACGAGCAACTACAAATTTACACGTTGTCGGCTATCAGGGTGGGGTGAATACATGGTGTCTTCGATCCCATTGACAAACAAGCGATGGGTCATCTTAATAGATATATATATATATATATATATATATATATATATATATATATATATATATATATATATATATATATATATATATATATATATATATATATATATATATATATATATATATATATATATATATATATATATAGATCGGTATATATATATATATATATATATATATATCTCTATATATCTCTATATATATATCTATATATTAGATATATATCTCTCTCTCTCTCTCTATCTAATATATCTCTATATAGATCATATACCGCTATGGATTCTCTATATCTCTCTATATATATATATATATATAAAAAATAATGTGTGTGTGTGTGTTATGAACAATAAGTGTGTGTGTGTTTCATATATATATAATCCAATATTTAAGATATATTTGAACAATGAGAAAAAAAAGATTTTTTCTATGGATTAGAAAAAATAATGTTCATTAATAAGTGTTTTGCGATATAATACAATATTTAAGAATGAACAATGAGAAAAAAAAGAGGTTTTCTGTTAAAATTTTAAAATCAATCAAATATCTTACACTTCAAATATACATATTTAACTGTCATGATTAAACATTATTTCGATCATTTTGGTCAAAGTATATATGGTTATAGGGAAGAAATTGACGTTTTCGTGTTGTGTCAACGAATGGTTACCTGCAAAAATTTTATTTTACTATAATATTCAAAATCCAATGAAATCATTCGTGAAAAGTAATCTTCGTACGTTTTCGTACACCGTCATATAAAAATGTCAAACCATATTTTCAAACGTTTTGAACGACAATACGCATTGATTTTATGTGGACATAGCGGAATATCCTTCAAAACCCTAATGAAATCATTGTGTACCAAGTCGCTTCGTCGTTACTATAGACTACACCGTATATATATAAAATATAAAAATATATATTTTCAATATATATTTTGAACGACAATACGCATTATATTATTGATATGGATATATATATATATATATAGGTAGATCATTTTGTGTAAGTATATATATATATATATATATATATATATATATATATTATATATTATATATATATATATATATATATATATATATATATATATATATATATATATATAATATTTTGATTAAAATCACTGTAGCGGAATTTATGATAGTTATCAATGAAATCACAAATAATATTTTTTTGTTGTTTATGATGCATTCCTAGTATAAATAATAAACTATTTTATGACGAAAATGGAAAATAAGAATAACTAGTCTTGCGAATTCATCTGCTGTTCATTAAATGTAATAAAACAGTATTTGGCAATCATAACAATCTTACTCAGCATTTAATTTCTTTCTTTTTGAAAGCTGCATTTTTGTGAAAAACATAATCATTTCATACAGAAAATGCACCAAATTATGTGTGTGTGTGCTAATTCATTCGAGCAATAGCTAAATGGCTAGTGTGGTGTGAACACCTACGTAGTAAGCCGTTTTGTTCATCGGAAAAGTCGTGTCAGATTTATAGTTTTAAAACAATATGCATGCTAAATATAGAGGAGAAACGCAATACATTTCCAAATACTATAAAATTCGTATGATGGAACTATATGACACCAGCAGTCTCGATGGTGCCCAACCAATTTCATCACATAGGAGTTCTAATAAAATACTGGTGATCGCAAGTGGATGCGAAACATAATTTCATCTACATAAGCTAGGCAAACAGACCAGACTAATCGGGCTGTCACCTGACGTCATAACCATCTGCGACGCGAACATAGATTTGAAACCGTTCTTTCAGGCACGTTTCGCGCGGTATTCAGCTCTATAAAATGTGTGCATGAGTGACTTGTATCGTATTAAAAGATCGTCAAATTGTTGTGTTGTGAGCCCATTTACTGTACATTAAAAGGAATAGCGTGAACACTATAAGTTTGGTTGGTCCGGGGTAGAATGTACCCACTGTATCCTTCTGTATGTCGCACGATGCGGCTAATAGAGGGTAATCTATTGGCCATGGGAAGCAACAGGGACGGCGACGATGGGATCTTGGCCAGATCTGCATCAGACAACTTTGTCTTAGATTTCATCTAGACGAGAGGCTGCAATAGCCTGGTCCTGTCGATGATTGGTTGCGAATTGCTTTAGGATAATTTTTGCATCTTTATCTTTTTCATCTCCATCAACGTGTATTTCCGTACTTTCAATATACAGATCAGAATCAAGCAGATCATCATTGCTTCGTCTCCTCAAAACTACATTTCAACAATTTCTTTACTGCCTGGGTCAACGTCACAGTGGTTTGATATCAGCGACTTAACTGTGAGTTTGTTCACTGTCCTTTACTTTCTTGACTGCGCATGACTCGTTCTACGTTGCCTACTTGATAAATTGTTGTACTGTATACAATGATGTGATTCCCCTATTTACTCTGACATTCGTTTCCGCTGCAGATCTTAACACCTTCTCAAGAGGCGTAATTAATTGCCTGGTCCCCATCTTATTACCGTGTAAATTAAACTCTGCTTTAGTCAGTACTTATACTGCCATTAATAATGTGCTTTCCTACTCTCCTCTTGCGTTCCTCTCTCAGGCAACATGTCGCGTATGAATAGCCTGATCACTATCTTCGCCCTTGCTGTGGGACATTCCCGGTCTATCAGTACGTATTAGTGTAGTAATCATTGTTGAGATAATCTATATATAGAAACGTGGCACCCTTCATTCTCCTGGCATTCCTGGCAGCACCAACTTTTTGCAAATTTCAAAAAAAAAAATTATCTGTGAATTTTACAGGCCCAATCGATCGTCATTGCCACAACCACGGATGTGCAGAGCTGACTGATGACGAAGTCAATCTCCACAGCCGTGGTCTTGTGAGAATGCTACTGGTACAAAGCATATAACCCCAACAGGGGTATGATCCTGGCTCGTTTCGCAAGAGCTTCGAATGGCGACAAGAAGGTGTCAGTGTTGGACGTCCGCCAGAGATTGACAAGAAAAGAGCAGGTAGATTTGTCACCCGCTGGTATCTTTAATAAGTGCAACATAAACATTTTGTCATTGTGTCCTATATTTTGTTTAATGCACCTGCCATAACTATGTTTAAATATTCATACCTGCGACTAGTGTATGTTGGTTCTGTTACCTGTGTGTAATATGAACTCTATATAATAAGTTATTAGTATATTTTGCTATGTCCGTATCTTGTTATCCACGCAAGATGTAAAACAAAGCCTATTGCCAAATTGGATAAGATTCTCCAGGTCCTATGAAACTACAAGACTTGTAAACAGAAAAATGAATATGTGACATATCAGGTTATTGGGAATCAAATTACAAATCGGAATAACCGCCATTTAATTCAGGGGTGAGATAAGATAAAATTCCTATGTGCAAATTATGGAGTTGTATATGATGTGGTCCGATTTGAAGGGTTTTATGCCGCTGCCCAGAAACACGCGGTGACAGGACTAGACTAGTATTTCAACTAGTGGTCCAACATGAGTTGTTAGTGAAGGACAGATACGGGCGAGGGGCGAGGTGCATAGTGTGTATACGGGTTGGGTAGGTGGCGATGGCATGGGAATGCTAAAGCGCTGTACGGGGGCGCAGTGGCTCTAGCGTAAGTAACCGCTGATGGATTCAAATTGAATTCTGGAATAATTTGAATAATTTTATGATCAATATATCGACATAGTGAACCTGACATATTTTAATGCCTTATGAAGAATTGACAAATAAACGTCGACAGAACTGTCCAGCATCACGCTAAAACTATCAAATGTCTTTAACAGTCAACCTACACGCCAGTTGTTATTGAAGTCGATGACAAAAGCGCCCCGTAACATAACTCGGTTTGATGTATCCAGGGAACGCCCATACCAGACCATACAATTGGTTACGCCCGTTGACAACCATAAGGACTGGCAACCAAACAGTTGCAAATGTTGCAAAAGATGACAGTAGTATCAAGAAGAACATTTTCTGATGTTAAAATGTGCTAACGCATAACATTTGCATTCTGTGTGCTCCACATTGTTAGCAAGTTTCCATTGTGACGTTTGTCTGCTACCATCAGGGTCATGGGCTGCAAAGTTCTACACGTAGCCGGTTGGCTGATTACGTTAGACTATGGTACACAGTCGGACCCTAAAACTTTCTTTGAAAGGGAGAGTGTGGGGAACATAAAGAAAAGTGTTTGGGTGGGGGGTTAAGGTGTAAACAAGCTCGAAATGATCATCACGTTTGTGCAAAAACGCTTCACAATCTCCTCTCAACCTGTATCGCTGCTAATCGAACACATGTTGTTAGCCTCATATTATCGCCTCCTCCTCCTCCGCAGTAACAAAATCACAGGCACATAACTGAGTATCGCTCCGCTGAGTTGATTTTCAAGACAACTCATGACTTCCTGATTTCGCAATTAACGCCATGTTATCTTCAATTAGGTTCTTTCATTCATTTCTTAGCAACAATTTTGACTCTTTAAGCAGATAATATTGGCCAATATGTTCGACGCCTAACAGTAGCCAGCTTTACTCAATGCAAAGGGGGCAAGTTATCGGTGGATGATTATATAACTTGTATGTTATGTTTTAGTTTAGCTCAATTCAGCTGCATGCTTGGATGGCTTTAGATAATTAATAAATGTTGAGGCATTCATGATAATTTCCGGTAGTGATTGGTCCGATGTTATTCACACACAGCCACTGTACGGCTCGCTCAAGTACCACTAAGTAATTAATGATAACTTACGGAGTTTTCATCATTTAATGAAACAATGGACAATAAGCGTTCGAGGCTATTATTATGACCAAAATAATCACAACATCAATATCAACATGAAGTTGTCAGGTAAGATACACATAAAACGAATAGGAAACGTCACGCAAAAAGAACAAACAAGCAAAGAATCATAACGGTCGGAATAAAATATTTGTATGCATACTTCAACTATAAGCGTATGAAACTCGTGAACATATATCTACTAAAAACACGCAGCGCATAATTACGCATTCATATGTACGCAAATCCATACACGCGGACTAAATATCCTGTAAGATATCAAACATCCCTTGCCAATCCATATTTAATGTTTTACGATTAAATAATTTTTTACTCAATCGAATAATTTAGGCATGATATAATTAATAATTATATAATGTCTACTCGAGTTATTGATCACTTTCACGCGCTGGCACTCCATTCGCTGCTTGGCAAAAAAACGCAAAAATATTCCTGTTTTGCTGCAGTTAAGCAATCACGAAACATAAGATAACGATAATAGCTTATTCTAGGAATCATATCTATCACCATACTGGCTTGTTCTAGCTTCAATCCTTCTCTCATCTGCAACCAGAATTAGTTCAGTATGTTCATCGTTAAGATACTTACATGCCAAACTCAAATACGTAATGTGGCGACAAAACATATGAACATCTTTACGCAATAAACAGAACTTTGTTTTAGTCAAAGGCGAGATCGAATGTACAGGTAATGTAGTGATAATGTGATGAATCTGCAAAGGTTCACTTAACACGTTCAAAACGGACGATTTGTGTTGACATATGCATCATTAGGAACCAATGACAACATTATGTATACCTGAATCTTTCTGTATAGCAACACCTGTAAGAAACAATACCGTATATATATATATATATATATATATATATATATATATATATATATATATATATATATATATATATATATATATATATATATATATATATATATATATATATATATATATATATATATATATATATATATATATATATATATATATATATATATCACATTTGCTGTCCTATATAATAAGAATTGATTCATGTATAAGCTTGTGATGCCTCTTAATGTTACAAGTGCAGCATTGAATCACAATCAAACGGCTTTACATATGTATTTTCCTTTGAATTACTTTCAGCTCATTCTAACAGCCGCAACTGCATGTTACTGTTGCATCATTAGTAACAGTTGTTGATTTACAAAGATTTGTGATTTGTTGTCTTGTTTAAAATAACAGTTCCGGTTTCAAATCACAGATGCAAACGGTTGAATTATCATTAGCAACAGCTAGTTTTAATTAATGGTCACAAGTTAGTGCCGAAGTCGATTCTGAAAATCTAATTCCGCTTAATGAAATGAAGAAGCATAAACAAGTATTTGAATCTATACCGAATAGTTGCAAGCATTTGTGACTTATAGGTTTGTGTAACACGCGGAGCTCATAACATATTTTCAGATTTTACCTTGATATTTTTCAACTGTTCTGTTGTAAATACTTCTTTGCTTTTCAAATGATTCAAGAGTTCCGTGCTCATTACGATGCCTGTCGCCAAATCGACACGGTTTTCATTCACATTCTTGAGTATTTGTTCTGCGGAACCATAATCAAATTGTATACATAAAGGCAAAGTATAATGTTTAATTAAAACTTACTCTAATACTGAGAAATACATAATTTATCAATGAATACATGTGATTATTTTAGTTGATGTTATGGCCTTGCAAGAGACCGGTAACTATCACTTTTTGGAGATGCTTACTGTCATAACGCAAGGGTTAAATCAAAAGAAAAAAAACCTGGAATTGGTCTGTTGAGTTGAGCTCGGATTCTTCACCCGTATAATTAGACCAAAGCTCACTAGTCAATGATAATTCCGTTGCCGATTCACTTCCTGCCTACCTAATACACTCTCCCAATGAATGGACGTAATTTAGGAGACCAGCAACATTTGTTAATAATGATAAAATATGGTGTTAATCACGCACTTTGAACAGAGCTTTTGTTTGCAATGAATTATAAATATTAAAGTATGCAATATCAAAACAACATTTGACAATTGACCGCTTACGGCATGACTTAGGCAATGGATGAACTATAAACTTACTGCAAAAGCTTCATCATAGGAAAAATGGCTTGAACCATGCGCTGCCTGTTCACAAAAGCTATCTAGATTAGGTTCCTACATATGCAAAGAGACAGATAGTTACATTCGGTATGATACGATGCATATTTTGACAAAAACACCGATTCATAAACATGTTCTTGTGTAAATATGGTAACAGATTACTAGTATTATGAGGTATGTACTAAATACATTTACGATAATTAATTGATTCGACTACAACGGAAGTTCTACTAACTACCATTTCGTAACCCTGTTTGCTGTTACTTGCCTCTGACGTTTTCTTTAGTCGATAACCCTACAAAGCACAACCCAGAAAGCATTGCTTCATAGAAAACACCACTAACATCACAACGCGGGATGTAATAGTTCAGCCATATGACGAGCATGCAACGGGTTGTCACAAATGAAAAAAATCATCACAAATAGAATTATGACATTTGTGATGCAATAATTACATACTCATCGGCAAGTCGCTAGGTAAAATGACTGTGCAAGTGGATTTGCCTTCTTTTTTTGTTGCGCTACTATATTGCATACGAACCGTGACGGATTATCGCCCATTTCAAATACAAATTCTAGCTCTGAAATACTGTTGGTCCTCCATACCAAATCCTGGTTTACTTCCTAGAATACAAATAAGAAACATTCCTGCGTTGCAATAACCCTGATTATGTTATGGAATAAATTTGTCAGCTTAAAAGCGCTAGGTATGAATTGTGCCTGCAGTTTGTATCTAGCATTTTTTTATGAGATATATAAAATTGTAAAGGATGCAGCAGGTGTAATGACAGTTGGTGTATTACAGAGGTAATTTGAAGAAGTAAAAATAGCACAGTAATATTTGTATTAGTATCAACGCCGTGACCTGATGTGGTTCCCGATCAGACATAATTAACATTACTTTATCAAGAACGATAATCTACAAAAAATTATGCGACATATGGCTTGTCAAGAAGACCAATTGGTCCGAATGCGTCCCATCGAAGAGATTACAAACGCTGAAGAACTATTCGACAACATTATTGCAGCATTAGTGTTTGCAGTACAGCCCCATTTGCTGAACAATAACATCAATCCGTGATCTGGCACACCCAGCTGGTCGTTGAAATTGTTTAACTATTTGCTACTACACGAGATGTGCTTAAATATTAAGTCAGATTTTTCCTGTAAGCTATGAATCTGTATATGGTATCATCAGCCCTGCTTGTATCATTACGCCTACAGCATGATCTGTATCACTGAGTACGTTTGCCCGATACAATTTGGTTATAAGGAGACCTCAATACCTCCGCGGCCTTCATTTTGTAATTGAATAACCGATCGCTGCAACAGATAAGCAGGTGTGTAAGGCAAAATTTCAATACAGGAGAATTAAGATTAGCTAGGTAATTCATACACGTCTTAGCCAAAAAGAAATCCACATGGCGTGTGTGTCGTCAGTTTGTTGACGTACTTTGAATAGACGGCGAATGAATGCAGCAATCCACTATTATACTGACACCTAAACACCTGAGTGAGATCATCAATCCTTGTTGCTTCCTCTGTATACACTGTTGTCCATATCTGTATGTCTTCTTTTCTCTTTGGACGTAATTGACCTTCCCTACCAATTGACCCGATTCCATCGCAATATATACAGCAAATTCGTCACAGTCTTTGGTTGTGCGTCAGATATTATTTTTCTCATGGGCGTTGCGACATACTGACAGAAATTGCAATTGTTATCTACATATATAGCACCTCCGTGAATCTTTATATCCTATTTCAAATGCGAATATTGAGCCTGAGTTGTCATCTATAAGACCAAACTGATAGGGTCAACACTGCTATACGGCGGCTCTATATAAGCCGTCAGTCTAGACCTATATTGCCCTTATACACATCCAATTGATCGTTTGCCATGCTTCAGTGACCGAACAAACTGGCGATTCACTAATGGTTTGTATTCGGCAGACGTATATCATTATATACAACAAATGTGTGGAACATAAGATGTTAGAAGTGTTAATAAATACAAGACAACGACGATTGTAATACACACTTGAACATGTTGATGAACTTTAAAAGAGCTGAATGTGCTGCTTTCCCGGATTCAAACAGAAAGTTGTTCATCGAGTGAAAGTTGGTTTGATACGAATGTTAATAATATTTTTGCTATGTATGATGCTTCTGTTCACTAGCTTGTAGGTTGCTCATGTGCGCATGACAAGATCTCAGATGTTCACAGACGTACACGAATAATGTGATGGATGCATATACATTCCTATCCAGTTAGCTCCGATGCGGACTATTGCGATGGAAAGATAAAACAACAGGTCACCAATAGACGTCCCAGTGAGGTGCTTCTGTATTTTGAATTGCTCTGCAGCTGACAAAGCAAAACAGTTATTCGCTAATCTAGTGAGGCGAAAATTGTGCCAGCCACCATCTCATGGCCCATTTACAAAAGACCAAAGAAAGACATAGCTTTTTTACAATTATCACTAACCTAATTGAGTTGTCCGCTGTCATTTATACCCGTCAACCTAATTAACAATTAACTCGCCTGATTTGTTTATTCAACGTAGCACCGCTATACAAACGAGGAAAACACTTTGGGTCACACCCAGGCAAACTATCGTCTCTTCCAGCTTGCAATTGGACAGACTACATTACTGAAGAAATATATATTTTTCCCAATTAATGCAATTGAGTATTCTATTCCGCAACGAAGTCCAAAGGTTTATGAGTGCCGTTTAATGGAGAAACCTTTTATGCATTGCTATTAATTGGCGGTTAAAATTGTTTTTCCTTGTTGATGATGATTTATTGAATGACCTTTTCACCATTGTCTGCTAGAAGATGATTCATAAAACCTAAAACTACCCTTCCTAAATAAACCATGCACTCTTACCATTTCCAGCAAAGCCAAGAGCCTCACATAACTTAGAGATTGATTCAGGTTCATCTAGATTGGCTTATTGCGTTCCCAAAATACGTCGTTGTAACAACCAGTGCTGACGATGAACGGCGTCGTAATCTCATTATCTAGAATGATGTTATGAGTAATGACAGGAGATTGATCCTGAAACATCCGGCTTGATCCGGCTGACAATAACATTATTGTTACAATAACAAACTCTAAGGCTCCATATGTAAGCATTAAGCATGCATTTATTGCATAATTCAAACAGCGAGAAATAACCCGACGTACACATAAAATATATATAATAAAATTTTGCATATTCCATAGATCTGTCTGGACAGCTTTGTATGCATCGTTATATGGACGGCAATTTACATGTTATTGTATCAAAAATTCATATCCGTGAAATATACAAATCGAACATTCTTGCGCTTAGGCAGCAACAAACAATGAATAATCGAGAAATTTTAAGAAGCAGTTAACTTACATAGCTGACACACAAAGGCCAGAACAAAATTATTGCACCGTGTATACGTGGTGTATAATGGCATGTTGATAGTCCTTATCA
>CM067344.1:2064150-2122913 GCA_034190875.2 Urechis unicinctus | reverse complement strand
TATATGGCACACTTAGAAAATTTAATGAGCCATCATTTTCCTAAAATGTAGGACTTATTGTGTAACGGTTAACGCAAAAGGGGTGTAAGAAGCCCGAGGAATTCCCACGCTGTATGAACCGTAAGAGTGTTTTCCTAATGCAATGGTTAGCTAAACCAGATACCTCACTAAGATGAATCATGCAAAATATTGATGCAAATTAGACGATCTCGATATCTACATACTTTACTTTACCCAATATTATTTGCCAATCTAACAAGTCAAATGACATTCGTAAACAGTAGTCAGGCATCAACGTGGCACAACTAAAGAGCGGCAACAGAAAACGTCATAAAAAAATGAGTCATTAAGCAATTACTGACGAATCATTGTAGTTAATAGCTTGAGCGCTACCTTCTTACGTTGGTTATGCTGCATAAACGAAGTTTTAGTTTTAACATTATACTCTCAACAGTAGTTGCTATGAGCGCCTCCAAATACTACAACTTTGACATTAACACACATAATTCCTCGATTGAAAGTATTCGAATTGTTCTGACTGCTGATATTCATCGTTTCTGCAAAGCTTATTCTTTCAAAAATAAAGTGGATTTTCCAACAAGGATCAATTCACTTTCGCGGCTTTTACACAAATCACAATAAGCGGCACTTGTAATGCGGCAGTTGAACATGTTGAAACATGTTCACTGATATAGCGTATTTAGTTATCTCATCATTCAAGAAAGTGCAATATTTCAATGAAAATCCCATGTCGACCTTCGTGCGCTGACACTGAAGTCCATCGACTGAACCTGCTTTTTACAAAAAGACCTTATTAGTTACCTATTAAAAGCAGTCGAACGTAAAATTTTATAATTACCCTGGATGCTTCATGAACGCCTTTTTAGCTTTTTAACACCATTGATAGGATTGTCTTTTTCATCGACCGGTCGATTACTCATATATGTGATTTTCATGCACTTCTCTCGGTCAGTTCAGTAACTGACACTTTGTCACGTCAATCTCATACGTTAATACTTTTTTGCGATTTCTCCGTGCATAACAATACGACGCAGCTTGTGCCTAAGCATATTACGTAGCTCTAACATTCAAGCCAGCACATTGAGTTTACCAATATACTAGGTTGTAGCACAGTGAGTTTGAGAATATGTTACAACTAAAGAACTAACGACAGCAAAATATCTTCATATCACATTCTTGCAAAATGAACAATACTTGGGGAAACATCTATGGGTGGTCGTACATTCACCAATATATCATGTCATATATCAGGTCTTCAACAAATTAAATTTTCTTTGCATCCTCTTTGCTACAAACAAGTTGAATTAAGGCTTTGCGGTATCATATCTCATGAAGTACAGAATATGGTCTTGCCTAAAGTGTAGCCATAAGCCATTGTCACGGACAACACTTGCATGCTCCCTTAAAGCAGTAGGACGTCAGTCAATGTCATCAGGCAATGGTACATAGGATTTCCATGTCTCATGCAGGCTCATATTCCAACTTAACTAGTCAGTGAAGTAAATTAAATGAGAATCATACCGTTAATATGACTAAGCAGTATATGCACTAACCCAACACCATGTATGTTATCCCCAGGCATTGGATGTATGGTGGCATGGTGTGACCTAGGTGATGGTTTTTTACGACACTGGCTGTCCGATTTCAAGTTATACGGAATGCATGGACCTCGTGTCAGTAAGGTGTGATTTTATGCAGGAGACTTTCATCAGAGAACCTGGAACAATAAAGTAGACCCCGGTGATGTCGGCACTGTATAACACCTGTGGGCTTTTTTAAATATATAATTAACCTGTCATTCATATTGGGTCGATATATCACACATGATGGACCTGTATTAGTGATAAATCTTCCAATACAAGATGATGGCTTAATCAAAGCGCTTCTGTGTACAAGACAATATCGCTATCTACTTCGTCAGAAGTAAATGTAGTTCGATCTCGTAATACTTATTTTTAAACGTCTCATTAAACCTCTATTGGTTACCTCGTTAACTGTAATGCGTTACTCACATTATGTAATCAACCCTGTACGGCCACGGCAAACTCCCCGCTGAGCCCATGGGCGGATTTGGTAAATACATCCCTCATTCTCCCAATTTACGCTTACTGACATACAAATTACAGTTTTCTAGTGATAAATAGTTGACCTTAAGGCCAAACTGTGTATTTAAGTGTTAAAATCTAAAATATAGAGGTGAGGTTGACACACCATTAACTTCTTCCCTGCTGTTCATTTGAATCGAGGGTAATACTCGTACGTTATGCGTAATGTATTAGTACAATTGTCCTTGATTGACTTAAAACCAGAGTCTCCTGATCCCTTAAACTATTATTTTCTATCACGCAATTTGAATTGATATCCGCGTTGTGATCTCAGATTACCAGCTCATAAAAGGAACCGTAGAGAAATGAAATTATTTGGAACAGGACTTAGTAATGCGGATAGACATTAATGACATTCAAAAGGTGAATAATGAATAGCCTTCCGTCGCTCTTCTGATAATTTACCGCATAATATCAATATTATCAGTATTTTGTTCATCAATATGACTTAATAAGTACGAGATATATATCATTCCTGTAATAAGTGACCCAAATCTCTCCGTGTCATCTAAAATAACTTTCCATTCTTGCCAGTAAGAATTCCGTATCTCAATGAACGTTCGTCCAGTTTGTACTTATCAGCATAACAGAAGGCATTGCGAATCCCACTCATGTTGTAATCGGCACACAAATCAACACTCAACTTCCAATGATTTGACTTAAGTGTCCCCATCAGCACGAGTGCTGCATTCTCCTCGACCGGTTAATGTACACTTTAAGCCATAGGACTTTGCGGTAATTGTAACTAATCACGCGGCTTACGCAGCTTTTGGTCTGTATATAGAGTTAACAACTCCTAGCTGAGGATGTGCGGGTCCATATTCCAGCTGCTGCTATAGATTACAGATGCCGGTATTGTTCATTTACTACAATCCCATGTCGCGGCACAGACTCGTTAGGCTTGGTACACAGCAACTAGTATATGTCCAAATTGCAGCATTATATTTGGTAAATATTAACTTTGTTGCATGCATAAAAATGTGTTCACAATGAATGTTTTTTTGCCTCACATGATAGTCGGTAGAGTAAGATGGTTTGATGCTACCAGATACTCTTCGAGTTATAAGACCAATAACAAACAGTTAACTCTAACATATCAACGAATAAGAGTATATCTGCTGCTTAATATGTTGTGGCTGCAACGATTCTTCTTTCAAAGGTTATATGATGCTGCTCGATTAGCATCACTTCATTTATGAGACTGAGTCCTCCTAGGAGAAAAGTTTAGCAGTGCTCTAGGTGCATTATTGTTTAATATATCAATTGCCAATATATATGCATAACTACCATAGGAATATTTGAGCATATGCAGTACTTGTGGTAAATCAAAGGGATTAACCTCTGCTTGCATGTTGGAATGGAGCATTATTCATATGCTCCATAACATAACCATGCGATGAGACAAATTTAACAACAACATCTAACTACAAGGTGCTGGTGTTTGGGTTTGATAATGGATGCGTCTGATGAGTTAGCCGGGGGCTGTTCATTAGTGAAGTCAGATACCCGGGGGAATCATGAATATTCCTTATGCTCTACATGCCATTGGCGTGCAAATTCTGTTGCCATACAAAAGCCCCACATGATATCAACCTAGAATAATATTCATGGCAAAATATCTTGCCTACTTAATTGCCAATAACTGTCGAGGGATATTTAATAATTGAATAGATACCACTAATATATTGTTTTTGTGATACGTATTATTGGAATACTGATATATACCCTACATCTCTTATGCGCCGTTCACGTTAGTTGTTGTATTACGCACGTTATCTCCTGTGTTCTCCCTGCATGTAAATATGTGCCAAATATATGTGCTAGGCATGTTATGCTGTATATCAACCTTGAGAGCTGAGTTACGCGTAAATATGCTTTCGCAATAAAGTAGTCACATATGAAACTCATTTGCGAGGGCAATAATCAGTTATTTTCGCACAGGAATGACATGTTTGACGTAACACGCTTTTACTAACGTCCAAGGACGACATCCGTAATGCGTTGATTAGCCATTCTCATATTGTCCCTGCCTGCATAAGGCTAGGTTGTCCTGCCATCAATACATCATGTCGTAGCCGGGATACACCGGATTATCGTCATAATGTCATCCCTGTAATCATGGTAATAGGTTATCCAGCCCTGTTTGCTCTTTTACTGTGTTTGGAGTAGCGATTATCCTATATGGACGATGAGAGAGATGTGTGGTCAACAACACAAACATCCCTTCGGTATCACATTGTGGACATATTTGCATCGTTGGTTTTGGGTTTTTTGCAAGGGCTTTATTAGTTATAGCATTCACTGCATACGCTTTTGTGGGTTTATTTAGTTATATTTTAAGCGCCATCGAATAAACATTTCGCATGCTGTCGTTCATAAAGTGTGTCTGGGTTCTCCAAAGTACAATATATTACTACCCTAAAAGAAGGAATTTGATACGTGAATCATATGGGGCATAATGAGGCTTTAGATATCATGCATCATATATGTTAGACTCTCTATTCATCACGCCGCTATTCATCGTCCTTCTTGCCTGTTGATTTTAAAACTCCAGCTTTTCTTGAAATGCTTGGCTTTCATGCCTGCAATGAGAGTGACATTATTGGCAGTAATACTCACCTGAGGGACATATATGAAGTCACGTGGTTAATATTTAAACTAACATATTCTGATAACAAATCACAGAAGCATTACCTATTTCGATCTCTCTTGAAAATGGAAATATTTGAGAAATGATGGAGTGTAGAAGCATCCGGCGGTAGATGGTTAGAGATGAGGAAAATATACCTCATATCTTAAGTTCAGCCATCGGAGCGAGTAATGTGAGAATCAAATCAAAAGCATTAGGCGCTCCCTACTAATGAAATTGCCAGGCTGCTTTATTGTGCACAGCAATGTTTCAATGTATATATCATATCATTGAATTCGAAATTGCAGTTAGATACTAATGAGAAATTCAACGGCAATTTATAGAATATTAATACCACAAGAATAAAGCATTTGAAAGGACCATTCGCAGATATATGACTAGCTTGCATTCTTCTGTCGTTTTAGTTCGTTAGTACTCAGCGTTGTTCATTAACAAGCGTTCAGTCATTTACTTCATCGAATAACCACAGTGAAGCCCGGTCATATCTCATTAACAAATCGGTTGTAATGACCACCGGCAATTGTGACATTGTTGTAGAGATTGTGCTTTTTGCTCTGCCCATTAAATGTTTAATGGTGGATTTTCGCATGCATCTTGTCAGCCAATGGCTTCAAGACTAGGTAACAAATTTACGCAATTCACTTAGAATGGCAACTATATGAGGTGTTCTTAGCTCACTAATGAGCTTGATGACAGGAGAGATACAATCTGGCTTAGATGAAAAATTGATTGCGTATAACGTGATTCTCGTTAGCTACACAGCTAGGCGCAGAAATAGGCCAATATGAGCTTTGTCGGCGATGAGCCACGTAACCAGAGTATGGACTGAATACTGAAGGTAATGCATGAAAGACAAGCCGAAAAAATAGTTAACGCACCTTAGATTCAAATGATGCATTTGTAAAGCCTTGTAAATCCAGTCACTTGATTGCTTCTGTCTAGTAATGAACTTGCAGTTGGCAACAGAGGTCAAAATTGGACGACCTCGAAAATGGGCGATTTTGGTCATACTAAGACCCCAGTTTCTCCCTGGATAATCTTAAATTGCGACGATTTATCATATAACCCATCAACCCTTCACCAAATTCAATTTGTGTTGCAACCTGTTGGCTAAAAAGTTGTTAATAGAAGGCTAAAGCGCATCATCCTTTATGAGACAGAAGTTGATGGAGCAAATAATATGAAGGCCACAACTGGCAGTCGAGACAATCACACAAGGGTAGATAAGGCACTGGCAGCAAATTTCACGATAGTGACCTTTTGACAGGAGTGTTGAATTGCGACACTAAACAGCAATATGAGTGGCTGCAAATTGTGCTACCTAAGGCAACTTATGCTGTACAAAATACTGTACTTATCGATTCCCTCATTCACTGTATGTTGAGTTCGATTGCTTCCATAATGTCCCTTGTTGTGTTGAATTATTTTATTGATGATGAGATTATGTATGGCCCACCCTTGACCCAACTTTACACCAGACGCTAGAATCTGCCTATTGGCGCTGAAAACCAGTGACACTATGGCATCTAGGTGGTCAATCGTCAATGATACTTCTGCGCCTCTGAGCACAAACATCAGCTACTGCAATTGCTAAATGCGTATCTATTGGCAATTTATCAAAAACAGCTCTTTGATAGACCATTTTAGCACATTACAGAAGATAGATAAAAACACAACGTCAAAATTAGAAAACGACTGATCTACAAAATGCATTTGGTTGATAGTTTTATGTATTGCGTAATTGCAGCACTATAGTTTGATAGCTATATTGAATATCAGCCGCGCCATAATGAATTATATCGCGTATAGAAGTGAATTACTTGAGTCTATGCCTATATGTACATGATGTGTGGCTCGTCATGGCTGGCATTCCATACATCATCAAATTTCTACAGTGGGAGTTTAGCTATTAGATGATTATGGTTGGCGCGTAACATGAGCCCCTATGATCAATCATTAGTAAATCATAATGTTTGAGCTCCAGATAGCAACATATGACCTAAGACGCATCTTCACGTTCGATGACATATATATTAAAGACAAGCGCGTACATGCCATGAGCGTGTTAAAGCGAGTGCTGCGTTTCCATGGAGCGGCCTGCCTCGACCCCTTGTCTCAATCGCGTACTTACAATGAGCGTGTTAAAGCGAGTGCTGCGTTTCCATGGACCGGCCTACCTCGACCCCTTGTCTCAATCGCGTACTTACAATGAGCGTGTTAAAGCGAATGCTGCGTTTCCATGGACCGGCCTGCCTCGACCCCCTGTCTCAATCGCGTACTTACAATGAGCGTGTTAAAGTGTTTCTGTGCTGCGTTTCTATGGACCGGCCTGCCTCGACCCCTTGTCTCAATCGCGTACTTACAATGAGCGTGTTAAAGCGAGTGCTGCGTTTCCATGGACCGGCCTGCCTCCACCCCTTGTCTCAATAGACACGTCTGAGTCACTGGTCCTGATGGACCCGCGGCTTCCGTGAAACAAGAGAACCTGTATTAAATATATCGTCATTGTTATTGCAACAATAAGATTGGAAACAGTACAAGGCTTCAACTTAATATAACGAAATATATCCATACCTACGTCCGGGTAGTTTATATCATTTAGTGCTTAGTTTTACTCCTCCACTCTTTTATACATGACTTTTAGCTTCGACAGTAAAGCATTTTTGATTCCCTCTTGTTGATCCTGTAAACTATTCGTGCATTACCACATATCATTCCATACACTTCTTAGGGGTTATTATTGTTTCCTTCAACCTTGAACAGACGCGTTGCATCATGTCACACGGGGAATAGTTTCGAGAACGTCAGCTTTTAGTCGAGGCACTGTTTCAAGGTGTTTAATTATTGTTGTCGAATATATATTGGAATCAATTTAGAGTGCGTCATTCTGCACCTTCTGTCTTTGCCCGACAGGCATAAATTGCGTCTTATAAAGAGGAAACCCCAAAGGGGATTGCACTTGCCATATACTTTGATGTAGTCGCTGATTCAGGTATTTTGAATTTTTCGTTGTCGAATTTATACACTCACTGAAATAAACGCGGTGATTGTGCATCTATCGATTCTACGATACAGCATTTGTGATATATGGGAGAAAGCATCATATAGAATGCAGCACACCAATAAAGGGTACTATATTATGTCCAGAGAATCACGCTTATGTCGATAAGAAGGATTAATAAGGACGTGCTTTGGTATGATAAAAACCATTAAAGGGATGCCAATACATACAGGGTGGCAATAATGATCCAAATGGAAATTTTCTTGCAGAGCAACAGGTAGAGCAAGTTGCTTGCTTTACCAAGTCAAAAACATCATGTTCGTGATATCTATGACTGCGTGATGATCTTAGAATACACAAGATTTTCTACCTTCAATCATCGCAACTCATCTAACGTGTTAGGTCTAAAACCATCAATATGCATGGCTCAAGCTACATATGCAAATTAACACACATTGCAATGACGATGCTAACCAATCCAATTCTTCTTTTTTAGGCTTGCTTAGATAAATGCAGCAACAAGGAATATAGTTTTTATCCCAAACATATGTATATATTTACATACATATATACATGTATGAATAAAGATAGATATATATTTTTATATATCTGCATGCACATGAATATATATTCATACATATGTGCATTTGAAAATCTACATATCTTTATATAGATAACAAGGTCCAGAATTCGATATAAATATGCTGTTATCCGGCACAAATATTAACTACCCGCTTAAGCATAGTCGATGGCGAGTATTGCTCAATACATAATTTCAGTCTTGCTCATAACGCGCAAGCCTGCTTTCTGAATTATGCTGCTTTGAAAGAACATGAACAAATACCAACCCCGTGGTATATGAGTATTTTACCACCATGCTCACTGACTGGTTGCATCATACCACATCAGCTCAGATTACCAACCTCCTGATTAGGGCGGCAACAAACGAGTATTTAGCTTAGTTTATATAATATCCGTAAGGTTGACAACATGAAGCTTATAGAACATGTCATTCAGCCCATGAAAGCGTATAACCCACTGCCTAAGCCCCTACCTTATCTATCGTCCACCAGGGACTTGATGAGTATCTTGATCAACAGCAAATATTATTATCATTAGGTTATTATTATTAGTAGGCTATTATTATTCCTGATCACTGAAGGTTGATTAGATGGGCACAGAAAGACGAGACATCAAAGGATCAAGAGCGCTCTTCATGTTTAAGAAGATATCAGTAATCAGTCTTTCGTTGTGGTGCATTTGATAAAAATCGTATTGCTGGCATATCTACTTTGCAATGCCGCTCTTTGCTAGACAGACTTTGTTCACTGATTTCATTTGCTTGCTAGCTTTGGCTCAAAACGATTGCCATGTCAATCATGCTGATTGTGAGAGTTTCATGAACTATGTTATCGAGGACATTGGTTTGCGTGATTATGTGATGAATACGCATTTACTGCTGTGAGCTAAGCCCTACGTCATGCTGTTACAGTTGAGCTCGTTTTGTGCACTGGGCTTTCTGCATCATAGCTGTAATTGCTCTTGACTCAATAAGTTGAGACCTACCATACGATGATTAAACTCTAGATGTTTGTTGTTACGCGTTTTGGAAGCTAGAGCCACACTTTATGCTCCGCTTATAATTCACTTTTATCAGTCTAAACGACGACGATGATAATTGGTGAAAAGCACCCGGCGTCGTCTGAGCACTATGATTAGGGTGAATCATTTTCGTTAAGCGGAAGGCACCCATATTTACTACAAATCAATTAAGGTAACAAAAAGTGATAAGTATTGTTTTCACGAATATAGGTTAACAAATAATAAACCACTTTACTCTATGATATTTTTTTTCCCGATCAGCCTAGCTGTCCCCGTCCTGTGTTGGGGTGCGAATACTGAGCGTGCTTTAATTGGTTATGAGTTGATACCTGGTACATCCGCAATATCTGGGAGAGCAGAACAATCACCTGATGTGACCTACTTGAGTTCGCATTGCCGTTTCTTTCTGCTGTTTCTGTCGGCTTTCATGCAAACACCTTATGTTTATATGGATGCAGAACGCGTCAGAGATACTGATTTATGTGCCCGTTCATATGTGGTACGTGTTTTGTATGATGAATTTGCTCCTGATGTTATGATAGCTGTTACAATGAATGGACGCCCAAGTGTCACTAAAAAGCAATTAAGAACGATGTGCGTTTAGAATTAAATCCTTGCACTTATTTGCGCTCAATGACATTTTAATCAATATCACACAGATTACTTAATCGATAAATATATCTATATATATATGCATATATCACCAGTTGTTCATGGGTCTATTTCAATATATTGCAGTCGATCGATATATGGATTACTCAACCTACCCGCCTATCATCGGGAAACGCTTCCCTCATTTATTGTCCGCAGTGTGCAATCATAGACTATATAGGCGAACTGAGGTAATTGCCAGAACATACTTCCAGAAAGCTACAAATAAAGATATATATATATATATATATATATATATATATAGATATATATATATATATATATATATATATATATATATATAATATATATATATATATATATATATATATATATATATATATATATATATATATATATATATATATATACATATATATGAATATATATATATATGCATATATATATATGTATATTTATATATATAATATATATAATATATATATATATATTTATAAATATATATGCATTTATGCATATACATATATTTAAATATATGCTTATGTATATTTACATGTATTCTTTTATGAGTGCATGTATATATGTTTCTATAGATTTTCAAAATCATATATGTATTTATGTGCATTTGTAATTATATATATGTATGTATAAATATATGTATATTGTTGTTTATATATTTATATATATACATATATGTGTGTGTGTGTTTGTATTTATATACATGAATGTATATATTTACATATATATTTATATATATACACACACATATATATATGCATATATATATTTATATATTTATATATATATATTGATATATATATATGTGTGTGTAAGTGTGTTAATGTGTGTGTGTGTTAGTGTGTGTATGTGTGTGTTAGTGTATGTGTGTGTCCGTGTTTTTGTACAGCTGCACTTGTATCTATACGTGTGACGATCGATTGGTATACGGTTAGCGTGACCTCCCTTCGTTTCGACGGTTGTTTCAGTGTTAATCATCGTCAGAGGGGTGCCTTGTGTTATTAATTCCCCTTAAGCAGTTACAAGTTAAAGACGACATCGGCCATCAATCAGTATGCATTGCGTTGGCCAGTAAATAAGTACGTAGCTCATTATTTGTCGCGTATTCATGAATAAGAGCCGTGGGCGAAAACATATGATGCATCGGATTGTTGATTGAATGACAGCTACGAACTCTGGCCCTAATGGGCACGTACCGCTCTTATCATGTGACTTACTATTGTATTTTGTTCATGGGCAGCACGATGTTATATATTCGTTTGGCTAGCGTCAGTATGTAAATTGAATGCTCCTCGGCCTGGTATGGTAACCACAGAGCTCATATCTACACTAAAAAAGCAAAATGGAAATGATCGATACCGTGAACACCATTTAAGAATGATTTTCATTAATATATGAGGCTGTTATTGACGGTGATGAATCGCTGATGAAGATAACACAGAGTTAATTGTGCCTTATGGCGCTTTTTATGGCGCGCTGATAAACATAGCAAATGCATATCCATAACCTTTTAAGGCATATCGATGCAGCCACCCCTCGTTAGCCTGATATTTCATTTTATTGTATGCACTTGTTCGGTGTAGCTCGTGAAATGGTTAGGGTTTGGCGAAGCGACTCAGTCTATCCAAACTGCCTTGCAATATTGCTCTCGCGCTTATGTACGTTTTGTGAGCTTGTATTCGCTCTAATTTCTGCATTGAGAAAACTTAACTGATCGATTTCCTGATGCACTGAGAATATTAATATCCGCCGTAACGTTATATATACCAAGTATGGCATGTTGTATAGACTAAACCTGGCAACATGAGATTCGGAACATAAGATCGGAGAATTGTGGATTTGTGAACCCCTAATTACCAGTACACATAGCTAAAGGGCTGTTCTCAGGAACCACCACCTGCAAATTGTGGATGATTGGTTGTTCCCTCCGTCACAAAAGGGTTTAATGAATGCTTCGATATCAATAATATCAACTTTGAAGTTGCTTGATATATATCAACCTCACATAAAGCGGCCAAAATCGCTCCGTGACCTCTATAACAGCGATATATCGTTGCCATCAAAAATTCTTTGTATCGGTGAATATTTGTTCATTTTTGTAATTATCAGTGTAGCAGAAGGCAATTGATCCTTCAAAAACCCCAAGCATGAGTCATTCGGCACATAAATCAATACTCCGAGGCAGTATCAATCTGTAGTGTTCGGATGAAAATATCAGCAGCCATTACCTCTCAGTCACTAAATAAGCTCCAATGTTGAACAGTATTTCATTTGCAGGATATAAAACAATCAAATAAGTCTAGTCGAGCGAATTTTCTGACCATACTTAACAATTAACGGTGGTTACAACTAGTTATCCGTACCCATCACATAGTAAGTACGGCTAGTCTGAGCTCATCCATAGGCGGTTGATTAATTTGAAAGTGTAATAAGGAGGAGGGGGGGGGGGGGGGGGTTATAAACCAATTATCATCGAGCCAAATGGTTTTCAACCAGCAATGTCAGTAGCGCGATAAGCAGCTTTAATGCACATTTTAGCCATGAACGATTTTCAGTTCAAGTTTCAATCTAAACTCCCTGTTTTCATTTTATGAAGAATAGTTAATGGCCATATCAATGACGGCATGGCTTACTTTGATGAAGGTGATACCCCAAATTGCTACATGTAAAAGAAGTAAAATTCAGTGAGTGCTGTTAATGAAAATGATGATACCCCATAAACTTCTTTCCTGCTGTACATACGAATTGATGCCAATACTCTTACGTTATTTGTCCTTCATTGATTTAGAACCAGAGTCTCTGTATCATTTGAACTATTATTTTCTATCATACATACATATCAATGACGGCATGGCTAACTTTGATGACGGTGATACCCCAAATTGCTACATGTAAAAGAAGTAAAATTCAGTGAGTGCTGTTAATGAAAATGATGATACCCCATAAACTTCTTTCCTGCTGTACATACGAATCGATGCCAATACTCTTACGTTATTTGTCCTTTATTGATTTAGAACCAGAGTCTCTGAATCATTTGAACTATTATTTTCTATCATACAATTTAAATTGACATACGCGAAGGGATTTCAGATTCCAAGTTAATAAGAAGATCCATAGAGAAATAAAATTATTTATAACAGGACTTAGTAATGTGGATGCACATAAATGATGACTTTGGAATGGTGATAATGAACGGCCTTCTGTCACTCTTCAGAAATATGTTATTGCGTTAACGCAGTGGCATGACGAGCGCCTTGAAAAAAGCGGTTGTTTTATTTGCTAAATAACATAAGATATTTAAATATCAATATTATCAATGTTTTCTTCATCAATATGAATTAAAAACTGCGAGATACATATCGACGCCGTCGTAAGGGACACAAATCTCTTCGTGTAATATCCGTGTCATTTGAAATAAAGTTCCATTCTTTGCCGGTAAGAATTCCTTATCTCAATGAACGTTCGTCTATTTTGCACTTATCAGCATTACAGTAGGCATTGCAAATCCCACTCATGTTGCTATCGGCACATAAATCAACACTTACGTTTCAATAATGTGACTTAAGTGTCCCCATCATCTCTCGTGATGTATTCTCAAAGTTCGGTTCGACTCTGGCCCGGGTTCGTGCAGGCAATCATCATGTTTATCACCTCTGTTTGAAAATAACTTGCTGTATCACGTTAAGGTAACGTACAAAATGGCACATGAGATATTACTCAGTTATTGCGGAATCATTGTATTTTCATAGTTCAGCGCTAATATGTTTAACATATCTTAATTCCGTAAACCAAGGTAGATCTGTTTAGGCAGGGCTTCAGACTGGACATAGCTGAGTCTCATTAATAGTAGACTTTGCATGACCAGAATGCTCATTAGCCATCAGATGGCCACTAAAGAGACGGCCATGTTCATTGCCTCTCGTGAGCTAGGTGTTAATCATCAATAAAATGGAGTGCAGTTATTCCTGAATATAACTTGCATTTGACGTGCCATTTCATAAAAGTTCTAGAGTAGGAATTTATATTTGATAATTTATTTTTATGAAACTTAGATAAAATATATGCATTGTTTATGCTTGCTATCTATATTTATGGTTCCATAACAGCACATGTATGATTGGACTGCACTGTTTACTTGGTGTGATAGATTGACTTGACAACTCATAAGACAACTAAACAAATATCATCGAGATCACTGACGTTGCTTGTAAACGTAACATCGTATATTTATACCAAGTTCCGCCCCCACAAAAGCGGAACTGTTTCCATGTTACATGAAGCAACAGCCAATTAAGTCTAATAAAATTGCACTCAATTGTCATTTTGCTGTTCAGCAACTTCGCCAAGGATATGTTGATTACCCATTAACAGTTTGTCCCTTGTATTCAATCAGGCTTCATCAGGCGCGATTACCATGCGCTTCAACCACCAGTGCTCCGAACTATGCGATCATTGTAACTAATCACGCGGCTTACGGTCTGCATATGGGGTAAATAACTGCGTATGGGTCTTTGCGGACTTGATACCCTATTGACGCTCATCCTGCTGCAATAGATTAGACATGCCGGTCTTGGTTATTAACTATGACCCAATAACGCGATATTGTGTCTTAAGGCTTGGTACACAGCAACTAACACCAATTATATGTCCAATTTACATTACCTTTTAGTGTTAACTTTGTCACATGCATACAAATGTGTTCACAATTAATGGCTTATGGCATCATATGAATGCCGGTAGAGTAAGATGGTTTGCAGCCACCAAATACTCGTCGAGTCACAAGACAAAAAATCAACAATTAACTCTTACATGTCAAAGAATAAGAGTATATCTGCTGCTTGATATGTTGTGGCTGCAAACAATTCTCCTTTCGAAGGTTATGGGACGCTGCTTGATTAGTATCAATTCATTTATGAGACTTAGTCCTTCTATGCGAAAGTTTATCAGTGCTCTGCGAGCATTATCGTTTGAAATATCAATGATATATATATACATTCCTATCACAGGAATATCTGAGAACAAGCAATACTAGTGGAAAATCAAAATGAATAACCTCTGTTTGCATGTTGGAATGGAGCTTCACTTATATGCTCCATAACATAACCAAGCGACGAGACAAAGTTAGCAACAACATCTCACTACAAAGTGCGGGTGTTTGGGTGTGATGATGGATGCGTCTGATGAGTTAGCATATACGCAACGTGCCATTTGCGTGCAAATTGTGTTGCGATAAATAAGCCTCAAATGATATAGACCTAGAATATGTAAATTCATAGCAAATTAACTTGCCTACCAAATAGCCAATAACTGCCGAGGGATATTTAATATTGAAATAGATACGCATGAATTAAATGCATTATGCGGAAATAATCCACTAATAATATGCTTTTATTCATATTTGTAAGAATACTGCAACATACCCTCCAGCTCGCATGCGTCGTTCGTGTTAGTAGGTGCATTATGCACGTATCTCTCATTCGTTTACTTCTCCTATGTTCTCTCTGCATTTAAATTCGTACAGTTTTGGAGCTGAATGTTCGTAATATTTCAAAAGGTTATTAATTCTGCTCACAAGATCTAGCACTGTGTGCCCCAATGTGATGTCTGATATATCGTGATAACAGTTTGCAGCAAAATGATGCACAATGTGTTTAAATCTAATGCTGTTACGACTGATGCTCGCAAATGTTACAATCGCAAAGCACATCTTGTGTCACGTCATGTCTGATCTAACACGGCGATAAAAAAAGCCAAACAATTTTTGTGACCAAATATATGTGCCACAAAGTATATGTCTAGGCACGTCATGCTGTTTATCAACCTTGAGAGCTGAGTTAAGCATAACCTTGCTCTTGCAATTAAGTAGTCACCTGTACGACCCATTTACCGGGGTAATAATAAGTTGTTTTCGCACAGAAATGACATGTTTGACGTCATTCGCATTTGCCAACGTCCAAGTCCGACAGCAATAATGCGTTGATTCGCCATTCTCATATTGTCTCTGACTGCATTGGGCTCAATTGTCCTGCCATAAATACATCATGCCGCTGCCTGGATACACCGGGTTATCGTCATAATGTAATCCCTGCAATCATGGTAATAAGTTATCCAGCCAAATTCGCTCTTTTTCTGTATTTGGAGTAACAATTGTCATATATGGACGATGAAAGAGATGTGTAGTCAACAGCACTACTAAACCCTCGGTATCACATTGTGGACACAGTTACGTCGTTGGTTGAGGGTTTTGTTTCAGGGGCTTTATTAGTTATAACATTCACCGCATAGCATATTGATTCTTTCATATTTGGATTGTTTCCTGAATGCTTTTAGATACACCAAAATAAGTTGAGCGCATCAAATATACATTTCGTATATCGTCGTTCACAAAGTGTGCCTAAGTTCTCGAAAGTACAATTTATTTACAATCGTAAAAGCAGCAAAATGATATATGCATCTTAAGGGGTATAGTAAGGCTGAAGACATCATGCATCATATCTGTTAGACTGTCTGTTAGACACACCGCTGTTCATCCTCCCTCTTGCCTATTCATTTTAAAACTCAAGGGTTTCTTGAAAAGCTTGGCTGTTAAGCCTGGAGCGTGAGTGACACCAGTTGCGGTGATACTCACCTGAGTGGCATAGATGAATCCACACGTTGCTGCTCAGTCCTGCTGATCTTAAACAAGATTCTGATAACAATTCACAGAACCTTGCATCACTATGCATGAGCCATTTTCATCTCACTTGAAAATGGAAATATTTGGTAAATGATGTGGTATAGTAGCATTCGGCGGCTGATTGATAGAGATAAGGGAAATATACCTCATATCTTTAATAGCTTTGTCAGTGACTATCTCGAGCTCAAACACGTAGCATCACAACATATTATTCAGGATCATGTTCCTAAGCCCAGCCAACTGAACGAGATGATAAAATCCTGAACTATGTTTAGTATGGTTTTCCTCGTTTTATTTCAAACGTTCAGTACGGGTCTGATTTCGTAGTCATTTGGTGATATGTCACAGGCGCAAACAGTGTCAGCAAGTGGGTCCGTAATATAATATAAAGGGGCGTGGATTGTACTATATTGACAGGGAAATAAGTGAAAACCGTGGTTTGTATTTACAACAAGCTACCAGCTATATGGTTAATCGTCAGCCAAAGATAGCTAGCAATGCCACCTCTATTCACCGAGTCACTCGATCACAGAAGTCCAATGTGCTTAAAACCAGTATAATTAATGATGTATCTAAATCTTGCTTGCATGACTGCTTTTTCTGGGCTTAAGGTTGCATCAGATAAATATGAACTGAGCTATTTCAGGCATCTATGTATGCTTACTTTTTTAATCTATCATACCATTGCTTTTTTATGTATCAATATTATGTTGACAATATTTCTTGGGCTATCAAAATTCACATTTGCAAATCATTGAGTTCAGGTGATTTGGCACTGGATCTTTATATGGACTCTAAAAGACTTTTTTTTTTTAACTAAAATAGATTGAGCTCGTTTTCTATGTCATGTGATTTCAGTGTTATAATTCATACCAAGATATGCAATATATTATTATGAACAATCGCTGAACTAGTACGATCCCCTTTTGATTCCTAAGTTTTTTATATTGTTCCTGTTTGTTGGTCAAATGAATCAAATCAAAAGCATTGAAATTGCCAAGCTGCTTTATTGTTTACTACAACGTTTCAACGCATTCATCATATCATTGAATTCGAAATTGCATATAGACACTAATGAGAAATTCAAAGGCAATTTATATGATAATTGAATGATACCGCAAGAATAAAGCTATTGGAAGGACCATTCGCAGATTTATGACAACCTTGCACTCTTTTGTCGTTTAGTTTGTCACTACTCAGCGTTGTTCATTATTAAGCGTACAGTCATTTCCTTCACCAAATGTTCACAGATATGTTTTAAGCCAAATTATATCTCAAGAAAAGATCGGTTGTATTGATCACCGGCAATTGTCGCATTTTTGTAAAGGTTATGCTTTTTACTCGGCTCATGAAGTTTTCAATGGTGGATTTTCGCATGCATCTGGGCAGCCAACGGCTTCTAGACTAGGTAATTAATTGAAGCAATTCCCTTTGAAAGACGACTATATGATATGCTCTTAGCTCACTAATGAGCTTAATTACAGGAGGTTATTGAATCTAGCAGCACAGCGCATAAATTGACTAATATGCCCTTTGTCGGCCACGAGCCACAGACTATAGACGGTATTGCATGCAAACAAAGCCGGAGACATAGTTAAGACACCTAAGTTTCAAATGGTTTTTGAACAAAGCCTTGTCAATTTAGTCGACTGGTTGCTTCTGTCTCATAATGAACCTGTAATTGGCAATGGAGGTGAAAATCCGATGACCTCGAAAGGTGGGCGATTTTTGTCACTCGGACGCTTTTAACGGAAATGGTGAACTGTAATAGAACCCTAGTTTCTAGCGAAGCACTTGTAGCTCTCTTCATGAGAGGAGAAGGATGTAACTCTAATATGTCATGTTTATATTCGACGCGTTACCATAGCAAAACATAACATGACATACAACATACAATGAAGTTCTTGAAGCAAATATCGCTTGCGCAGGGTTAATACTTCCTGTTAGAAATAAGCCACTCGGGCTTTGTATGCTGAATTTATTGTCCAAGCTAGCTAATGTGTACACCACATTATAAATAATTTGCATCTTTAATTAGAGGCAAACCGTGCAGTTTCAAACGATTCGCTCTATAAAGCAACATTCTGGCCCTTTACACGACCTTGCACCATTAAATGAAAGATAAACATTAATAAGTGTCTTCTTTGACCAGAGACGTTCTCTGGATCTTCAACAATTGCGACGATGTACCACATCATCCATAAAGCTTTCAACAAATTCAAGTTTCGTTGCAACCTGTTCGCTAAAAACGAATTAAGTATTTTTTAATTTAGGCTATAGCACATCATCCTTTATGAGACAAAAGATGATGGAGCAAATAATATTATGTCCACGATAGGCAGTTGTTACATCAAAATCAAACGAGGACATCAGGCAAATTTCAAGGCTGCGCACTTTTGACAGGAGTGATGAACTGCGGCACTAAACAGCAGCATGTGCGGCTGCATCCGTGGGTTTTGTAAGATTAACGTTGTATTTAACCATTTAGCACTATTCCCAGCATAAGAGACCGTGGGCCAACTGAGTTTATAATTTATGATGCAGCTGATACTGTAGAGATTATCAAGTGATGATGCAAATATAGTTCGTAAGCTTTCATCGTGTAGTCGTTAAGTATTCATCCAGATGAATATGCTTCAAACGAACAATGTATGATGCGTCATGCTATGCGTTTTAGCTTATTATAATACTGTTTGTAAATTATGTTGTGTAATTATGCTGACCAAATTATACTCCAGACGCTAGAATCTGGTTGAGCGGAGATATGTGATAAGTTAAACGACATACAACTATTCCAAATTCATATTTAAATTGTTCTGGTCATGAATGCAAATGCGCACTACAGCACGGTACTGCAAAAACCACCTGAAAAATACCACATCGTATTGAACAAATGTTATGAGACAATAAACGATACCACATGAGAAACTGGTAAATCGTTGCAGAAATAACATATCGTCATTACTCTTTATTCAATAGATCGTGTCCGCCATAGCCTCAGGCTGCACTTAACTGTGTTTCATTAAAAGCGAAAGGTACATGATTAGATATGTATATATATATATATATATATATATATATATATATATATATATATATATATATATATATATATATATATATATATATATATATATATATATATATATATGAAGATAATAAGTTTATAATTTGTTATAAATATGCTGTCACCCGGCCATAATATTAACTACCCAGTTAAGCATAGTCGATGGAGAATATTACACAACACCCCATCTCAGTTTTGCTCATAATGCGTGCAATCCGATATAATGCACCGCACCCATGAAAGAGTATCAAAATAATGTGCAAGCCTGCTTTCAGAATTATGCTGCTTTGTAAGAACATGATAAAATGCCAACCGCGCGGTAAATGACAATTGCACATCCTTACCACCATGCACACTGACTGGTTGCATCATACCACATCAGCTCAGATTACCTCGCTCCTGTTTTGGCTGCAATAAACAGGTATTTAGCATAGTTTATATCATATCTGTCAGGTTGACAATATGAAGCTCATTGAACATATCATTCAGCCTACGCAAGCCTATGCCGCACTACCTAAGCCCCTGCCTAATCTATCGTCCAACGGGGATGTGATGAGTATCTTGGTCAAATGTACATATTAAAAAGAAAAATGGCTATTATTATGCCTAATCACTTAGGGTTATAGATGGGTACGAAGGAATAATACATTAAAAGATCTAGATCGTTCTCCAATTTTTAGAAGATATCAGGAATCAGTCTTTCATTGTGATGCATTTAATGAAAATCCTATCGCTGGCATAGCTACTTTGCAATGCCGCTCGCTTCTAGACAGACATTGATCACTTCGGAAAATAACAACCTTCTATGTCAAAACGTGATTGCGACTGGCATAGCTACTATTCAATGAAAATCGCTTCAGACAGACATTGATTTCTGGACTGACTGGTTAGCTTCGGTAAATTGTGCATCTACTGCGATGAGCGAAGCCCAACAACATGTAGTTACAGTAGAGATCGTGCACTAGACCTTCTGTTTCATAATTTTAATGTTCTTGACTCAATATGCAAAGACCTAGATGTAGGTTGTTATGCTTTTTGGAAGCTAGAAACACAATTAGTGCTCCGCATGTAATTCACGTTTGTCAGCCCTTAACAACGTCGACCATGCAAGAGTATGGATAAACACACTTCAAAGGCCCAACCATTATCCGATTCTTTTGAATTTGTATGCATATTGGACAACTAGCATAGATTCGGTATCGTTGGGGATAGTGATAAGATATTACACGACTCTGGCAGTATAGAAGTGGTTGTCTAGAAATCCTTGCAATTTCGAGTACCTGACCACTCGTAAAAGTTTTCGGGTGAAATTGGCAGCATGAATATGGTTTTATCTTATACTTGGCAATGTTTTATGTCGCTCCCATTTTCTTAAAATTGATACAATTTCCAAACATTGATTATTGACATATGCTTTCAAAACATTGGTCGTTTTCAAAGCACGTTGAGTTTACAAAGGCAATTTTCTCATAATCAATTTTCGTAAAATTTTTGATTGCTAATAAAATCAGTACAATAGTCATATAATTTGCTTCCACACGAACGAAGCCCATTCAATGCTGAACAAAGGACTACCATTTCCTGCTCTCAATACCATACAGTTTTCTCACAAAGTAAGCTTGAAGTACATTGGGTATCAGTTCCGCTGGCTCTTCGGGGATTTGTTAACAACAACCGAGTTATCGCCCTGAGCAAAGGCCACCTCTTCTCTCTGCTCGCTTCAGGGCACGCGGTGCTGAAGAAAGCTTTCCTTGATTCAGCCTACTCATCGTCAAATATCAAAGCCCTGGACAGCAGGATTTCTTGAATGAATTTGATTGTTCATAAAATCATCAATATACATGCGATGGTCGTAAACATTTGTTTAATTTCGCCGAAAATGTAAAATCTATAATTCTGCATTTTCCTGACTTAGTTCGCCAAGTTCCCCCATGTCCCATGGGCCTATTTGTTAGACTGTAGTGAGTGTCTTTCCCTAACGACATTTCTAATGAAAGAATGGACGGTGAAGTAGTATGGAATGAGCAAAATCAGCCGGCCAGATTGTTTGAACAACAAAAGCCATTACGAGGTGCAAATTGTGTATCATAATTAGATGTTATGTCAACGGCAAACATTGCAGGTTGAGTTTAATCGCTACATCAATCATCTGGTTCAAATTAATACGGCATGAAACACAATCGAGAATATGCAGTGCAGCAAGCATTCACTAAATATGATTGATGAATAGTACTCTAGGCCTGATGATTATATGTGGTAGTTTTTACGGAGTCAACCCGTAATAATCTACAATCAGATGCAAGTTCTATAGTAAATATGCCATAGGTGCTTACAAAAGCCTCACATCATGTTGTCGTTCATAGATTTATAGTGCATTACCAATAAAGTGCCTATCGCACGAAAAATAATTCATTTTCTTCGCCAGATTATGGAAATATAATCCGACAGTACCTGCTCTGTCAATGTGTCAGCACATTTGCGGATCAAAATTTGACTTTCACAATGAGTTCGGCACATCGAAACTACAAAGCTCATGAATAAATATTCGCCTTTGTGTGACGTCAGATCCGGCAATGTTTTGACTTCAAGGCGTGATCTGCGTAACGATTCTTGCTAAATAGCTGCTGGTAGTTACTTTATATCGTTACATCTAGAGAGCTGCTGGGAGACATGCACGGAGCATTTGCAGACCATCATTACTTCGGCATGGCAAACTTTTTCTGATAGATTCGAACCAGACATGTGCGATTCAGACGTCCCTGATGAAGCAAATAAAGACGCCGGTGATGCCACTGCTAAGTCTGGGGGTCTTACTATTATGGTTCATCCAATACAAAGCTTGGTAAGCTATGTCTGATCGTATTTATGCACCAGTTCATTTTATATGTGTTTGTTTACAACGAGAGAAGTTCTTCCAAAAGCTTACATTCCGATCCGTTCTCTTTTTATTTGTTATAGTAAAAGCTTCAGTAAGCAAAAAGGCATTATTACCATGCTCAAACTTGACGGGTCGTTGTTGGTTATTGTGCTTGTGTAAACTACAAAGTTTGACACTTGTCGTTACTTAAGCGAAAAAACACAGAATAAATGCCAAATAAGACATTAATGATTAATGAAAATTCGATATTTTGATTGTTCAATAAATTTATTACGGCGATTGAGTCGTAGTTTGAGAAGAATATTGGTGGTATTTTGAAGCTTACACAGTACTTTCATTGTGTGATATCATGACTGCTCTTCATTTTATCTATGACGGCAGCTTCCCAAAAGCGTTCCTGTACTATAGCCGACATGAACAAAAGCTTATTATTAAAACCGTTCTTCAATGCGGCATTGAATAAGTGGCGCGGGGGTAATTGACAAATCGGATGCTTTACGTCATAGTGTGAAATGCAATAAAAGACAGTGCGCCGATATAGCCACCATGCGACGTTACACCCAAAGATATTATGTTCAAACCGCAGCATTTTTAACATGCTGAAGGTGTCATCCTAATTCATAAATGTCTAACGTAAATGTAGGCAATATTTAAGAATTGGTAAAGAAGAGATAGTCTGTGATACACTTCTTATGACCTCCATGATATGTCCGATAAATCAATGACAAATGTCGATGTAGTGATGTTAATAAAGAGAGACACAACAATATACTGATTATTAGTCGTAGCAGAAATGTTGATACACAAATGCACCACTCGTAAGTGGCTTCATTATAATGTCCCAATTGTGGTGTTCATATTGAAAATCCATTCAGATATAAATTCACACGTTTAATTGGCAAATTTGCGTTAGAAATGTCAAATAAACATATCTTCTAAACCATGCGATCCGGAGCTACGCCTCTCAGAGCGCTCATTAAGACAACGCAAACATATGACAGAACATTCAATAATAGATCCATGAAATTGTAATTAATAACAGCAAGGGGTGAGTATGCAATACCTCTATTGTGGACCGTTTGGAGGCCCGGGGCTTTGCATAAGTGGGTTCATGATGGCAGGGCCGCAAGCACACTATATCAGTAGTCAACGTAGCATTACAATATATCCATCGGCTAATATTCAGTCGTAACTGTGCATCTACGCATTACAACAACTTGTCTGAAAGCACTCCCAGACGTGAGGATATAAAAGGCATTTGCAATTTATTGACATATCAGATTTAATTTGGACGTTAGGCAACTTCTCGCGCAGCACACACCATTACATGATTAAAGATCAGGAACGTGACAACTCGCCTCGGGGTTTACTGAATGACATATTTCCGTAAATGTCCAAATGACACACGTCATTGCTTTATGGCGTTATTATTCCCAAGCATTGCTGAAGGGGAAATATCCTGCATGTGCATATACAGCGTCTAACTTGAGAAAGGGCACAACGTTGTCTTATGTAGAATATCAGCTCAAGCATACAGGACCGTGTAAAAGCAAGAAAACTGATGGTCGTTGATATTATCCCTTAGTGTAAATACATGCACAATACAACATGGTGTTCTAATTGCCTGCCAGCGTTTGCATTAATCGACTGTTTCAAAAAACCTGCCAACTCTGTAAGACTAGTTGATGCCTACCTGGGACACAATGATTTTCATAAAATAATGTCTATTGTTTCGAGTATAGGATACACGACAGCTACTGGACGGTGAGAACGCGATAGCTGGCATGCAATTACTTTGTTAAAGTTATGTATGTCCCTCCATTGGTTTTTCGCGTTTCCAAAGTAACTCAACGATCAGCGGGGCAACGACTTCTACTGGACGTACTTCAAACCTGTGCCAAAGAATGATCAAAACGACGAACAATCGATGAGTGGGATATCATCTGGTTATAATCTACTGTAACAATATCAAATATCGACTTGCATCCTGTCTCTAAGCCACCTCTAAAGAAGGAACTCTTGACGATCGATAAAATTGACCTTTAACGCATCGGGGGTCATTATATTCATGGTTGTTCGTTGTAGCCGCATATATTCCTGATGAGGGCTTATAACTTCTTTAATGCTGCCTCAAGTGTTTTTCGGTATTTGTAGCGGTGAATAACGGTTTAATATTGCCGTCAGTTTAATCCTTCTTAGCCAGTAAATAGCTGCTGTGCTGATATCTGGTTCGGCTTGATTAGCTAATATTGGATGAACGAGATGCATGTAGGGTTCCGTTTATCTACCCGTTAATTGAAGCTGATCGACGTTATCCCCATTTCATAATGCGCCACAGAGCTATGTCTCATTTGCCACACGTACAACACACAGTTCATTAATGCTTATATGCAGTACACAAAATAGACGTTTTTCAAAATACGATAACCTTGCTGTCGAAGCACTTGGTGCTGTACGGTCCATATCGGATAGAAAGAACGTTGCCGGCATATTTGAGGGGATTTTCTTATTATTGAAATCATAAATAACAATGAGCCCGATTATCGCTTCTCAGATATATATGTGCCTTAACTTAACATCAATAAAGTGTGCTTGGCTGATCATAGCTCCTTGTATGTACGAATGTAAGCTAATTAATTAGATTGAAACATTACATAAATATTCAAGTCAGGCTGTTGGGATGACCGATGTATTACACATGATATATCATGATGATGGATATATGGCTCTTCTAACATAATCTTAATGTTAAATGTAATCATTTTGCACGCTACAACTTTTCTGTGCTTTTATCACTGCACGATATTTCTTGTGTCGCTATAAAAGTTTTTGTGTTGCTTGGGTTTTATAAAAGCTGAACAGTAACCGGCACAAGCGCTAAGATGATGGATCTGAAAGATACAGCATTGGAATCAATTCGTGACGCATCAGCAATAACGCTTTCTGCTAGAGCGGAGTATTAATCCAGATGACGCTGTAGTATCATAACCACGAATGCAGCGTCAAATATCAAAATAATACTTTGGCGCTGTAGTATCTAGTGACAGTTAGACAAACAATGTAAATGCAGAATATTTAAAAGTCAATTTACATCGAATTAATGTAGTGAATTGACTTATTTTATATTCCTCTGATATCCTATATTATGGCATTTGTCAATTACTTTTCATGATTTTCATCTCCCTGCCTTGTCGTGAATCCGTTTATATTTCCATTCATTATCTCTTTTTATGATTATGTTTGAGATTGCCATCTGCTTTTATGTTTCCATTGGGCGCTGTTATGTTTAAGACCACACTTTGTGATAAATCAATTGTTTTGACTTAATCCATATATTACGGTTAAATAACCTCTCACTGGTGATTTTCTTAGCTTCATTTAGCTTCTTTAGTTCAGGTAATTGACAATATATGTCAGTTTCATTAACTCTAACATCACTTATGTTTTAACCAAGACAACCTAAAAGCCACATCAAAATCTTAGAACATTGATTTGTTGTTTAATTATTCGAATTTGTTTCAATTTTATGTTGTTAGTTTATCAATATGTCAATATTGCAAATTACTGTCGGTCAATGCTCTTCAATTGTATAAAATCAGTATACAAGTAGGCGATTGTCGCATATGAACATATCCTTGTGACGTCATAGGATAAGCGTTTTATCCACCAGACACGCTATTCATATCTCCACACCAGAAAAAATTCATTAATTGCCAGCAGCAGAAAAAAATCCTTCCAACTGTGAGTTAGCCATTACAAAGTTTACGAGTTTATTTCCTACATTTTAAGCATATTTTTACAGAATTGACTAATGAAACACTGGTATTCTACTCTCAGAGGCTATTTGCTTGGAGCTTCTAGCTTGAAGATTTGACAGGAGCTAACACAGTTATTAGATGAGTTACAGCTTCGTCGTAATATATCTTACGGAAGCAAAATGCCTGAAGCGCGTTTCAAATGCTCTGTCTGGCCAACAATGTAAAATAATAAGGGTAGGAAAATACAGTAAATTATCCGTTATGGTATTATAAAGATTTGTGTTTTATAATGACAACCATGCTAAGAAGAGAACACATACACAGACAAATTGCCCTGTTTATATCTATGGTTTGACCAATGTCTACTGTAAACTGTTGCGATAGACTAACCATTCATCTACGTGTCCTACAGATTATCTTGCATAGAAATATTGCTTCATGTTTCAAGCAGAAGTTTAGAATGTCCATCCTGTAGCAACATGATTTATCTCGTCACCTATCAGTTATATTCAAAATTATTGACGCATTACTTAATAGAGTTTACCTCTTGGTTTGGTCAGAATGAACGATAGAAAACTTTATCATATACGATATTTGCAGCAGAGGATTACCCTATGTTAGAAATATGCCCTCATTCCACAAACAAAACAATCTATACATACCATAAATGCGCGCTATATAGCAAAATATCCTATTGAAAAGTGGCAGTTATTGCAGCTGCCCAGTAAAATATCGACCAATAAAGCGGTGTCGAGGTAAGTAGCCAACGACAGTATGCAGATATTTGAGCAATATTGGTTTTATAATAGGGGAGTCTATACAGTACGGATGTAAATAACGACCATTCGTATCATATAAATCACAAATTAATGTGGGCGTTAACTTTGGTGATGAGGATTTTGTAGATGAGTTGTCTTATTTACATGTCAGATGGAGAGGAACTGCATCCTGTTGCGGATAGCTTATTGTTATGATTAGATGCCACTGCATGTCCGAATGCATGCGCGACAAATCATCAATAGGTATAAAATAAATGATGATGAATTAGCCAGGTATGCATTGTGTAACATCAGAAACGCCGGTTTTGATACTGAAGTATGGCGTTCAATGTGGTTTAATTGATAGGTGATCTTGAATAATACTATCGATAAATCTTTGCCTAGGGTTGTATGGAACGACGTATTTGACATTAGTTGATTTCCATTTACGCTTTGTAATAACTCAGAGGTGCATCACTTTCCCTCCTCAGCGTTCTGGCTGCTTGGATCACCTACCGACGATCATAGACGTGTGATGACAAATGACAACTGGGTTGGAAGTCATGAAGAAATAGAACGCTTCGCAATGGAGATGTGTAAGGAACGCGATAGCGTGCTCGGTCAATTGTGAATGACAGGACATTGAAGGAGACAAAAATTGCGTGATATATCATGTTTAGTTAAAGCTTATTAAGTTGCAGACGCAGCAGAATGTTTTTTAGAGAGCTCAACAAACTCAAAACCAAAACCCAACTCAGCTGTACAAGGCACCATTAGTCACAAAAGTAACTTTTAATGTGAATGAATGGAATCTATTTGTTTAAACTGTTGATCAAATATTCGACGACGAATTAATGAACATTATCCATACTTAGCTATAGCATCTTACATGAAGCATATTTCAAAGCATGTTGTACACAACTATCATAAATATTGCGTGTTCGCTCTATCCATTGTTTAATACTAGTTATTGGAACGATTTCCGTCTCTATTTTTGGCTGAGAAAAGAGGTTCCTATTTGCTGAAAACACCGTACCTCATGTGGCAGATACCATCTCAGATGTCGTAGACATACGCGGTGGTATGTGTGGGAGTGTATACTAATAAATGTCATATCTGTTTATAAGAACGATGACCACGAAAAACGCCATGGTCAGCCTTAAGCAATATTCAACGCTTTATCTGGGCTGTTTAGGGCATTGGAGCTAATGCATCGCATTATGATATATGGGATTGTTTCCCAAATTTAATAAACACTGCTTTTATAACTAGAAATATGTACCTTCTAACTATTCTGTTTATCTACCTTCTAATTAACCGTCCACAGTGATAACATCTACTCGTTCCAATATAGATGGGCTCTAGCAGGTAATAGCATCCGACTGGGTCAATTACAGAGCTTATCCAACCGACAGCAATCTATACTATATAGGATCTTTACATTGCAAACGACTCTGTTTGGTTTTGTCATGAGCCTAGTTGGGGTGATAATTTAAGAAGTCCGGCCGGCAGCTCTATGGTTCTGAGTCATCGTGGGGCAGGTGCAATATGGGATGAATGGTAATGAGGACGAGATTAGGCGCACCATTGACGAAGACGCAAAGGATGCACATTAAGACGGCTCTCTGATTGATAAACGCCATCAACTTATCATTGTTATAGACCCGTTGAAAAGCTCCCATATACACTAAAATCTGATGTAGTCAATTATGTTGCATTGGAAATTGGAAAATTTCCAAGTTTCAATCTTGTTTCCCACAGTATACAATAAATACCAAATATGTCCTCTAAATGATATGGGAGGGAGAGAATAACAGCCATCAAAAGAACCCTTTAGCTATATATTGGTAACTCTGTACAAACTGACGTCAATCTTTGCTAATTGTGTTTCTGGATAACACTTTGTGCGAGGATAGATTTCCAAATTTTACACAATGTATAACCTAAATAGGGTTGACTATTGATGCAGTACGTGATTATCAAGAAATCGTGCGAAATAAACCGGAATGAACCTGATTCGTTGCTGCCATTCTTATTAGTGTTTCGTCCTGGACGATTTTTCTACCGACGTTCAGGAGCATCATCTATCTTGCGGCTGTAAGAACAAATGAAATTTTTGTGTAATTAGGTCGTTTTTAATTAATACAAATATTTGGTTTTGTTAGAATGCGCCACTGATTATGGACTGAAGCCGGTACAGAACACTATAACTTAGCCAGACTAGCCTTTATAATGCACCCACCACAGAAAACCAATCATGCAGTTTGCCGTATACACTATACATATAATTAGTATATGCATTCAATATAAACGCAAAAGCATGTATGTTTCCGAAAATATCTTCTTAAGAGTTTGCACCAAGCAGTATAACTTTCCCTCTCAGTTGCATGATTTTGCCAGGAGCATCATGCTGTGCTAGTTTGAGTAAAGGTAAGATTGGTTATCAAGATATTACAGAGGGTGTAATAATGGGTATTGGGATCCGGCACATGTAATTACTCAACATCAAAAGAAACTCATTCGTAGGATCTTAGGATCAATGTATACTGATGGACAATGTATGATTTTCAGACACTGCTGGAAAAGATCTGGAACAAATACAAGTGAGTAACCTATGGCATTGGCCGTCGTAGTAGTTCATATCTGATAAGTCATACATTTAGCATGGTTAAAGTGAATCGACTGCCGACGTTTCATACAAGTGATTTGTATGACGATAGCGCTGATACAAGTCATACGCTCCTTAAAAATGTGACGGAACTGATCACTGGCGCTGTGTAAATGCTAACCAAATAATGACTCCTGTCTTTTGTCCAAGAAGGTCTGACTTTACAAATGGATGAGAGACGGATTGTTTCCGATGGGGAACGGAAGTCTGTTGTGGTCGCCATGACAGAGTCAACCAGATCTAGTGATAGATTCTATCTGATAACAATATAAAGGTACTTGCATCACAGAAATGTGTTGATTTCAACAAAATTTCAGAAAGCTGATTGGAAAAATAGAGATTCATAATTATATCCCAATATGAATTTAATACTCTGATTACACAGGGATATGTATCATAAAATTTACCAGGGAAAATGTTGAGCGTTCCCATACGCATAATGAACTCCAAGGCGGGAAAAGATTTTGCCACTTAACCAAACACTGTCCATATTGAAGTTTCGTTTACCAGCTTGTCGTGACGCCTATCCTTGAAAAATCGCAACATTCACCCTCGTAAAGGGTGTTTTGTTCGAGGTGAAACGTCTTACCTTTGATTCAGCAAGCAAATATTTCGCGTTTTGAGTCAAGCCGGTGACTTACATAAACTATTAATGTTGAAACCAATCAAACATCAATGGATGTGGTCGTCCTGGACTTAACCTACCAACCATTGCGGCATTTTTTAAAAGTTTCATCGCGTAACTTCTAAGGTCTACGTCCTGTCCTGCTATGCAACGATTGAGAGCAAACATTGACCATAGTAATAATAACAATACCATGTCGATCAAATTCAATTGTTGTCATTTAACAAAGAGTGGTGTGCCTTCATAATGTGCAAAAAAGTTAAGTAGAACATTTTTATCTTCGCATGAGTTTCATCGAGTAGACTTCAAAAATACGTCATGACGTGCGGTGCAAAGATTGGATTTCTCATTGATTGTTTAATTTACCCAGAGTTCCAGTGATGGTGGATTGACAACCGATAAATTGCGCTTTAAAACTTGCAATAGTGTCACTATTCACGTAAATGGATCGGCTTCACTTAAAACAGCAAATATCCATAAACCCATTATCATCAGACATTTTATTGCAATAAATATTTACTGAGCACTGTGAGGATCTAGATGAAATATATCCGTGCTCATTTGATTATATGCTTGAGGCAAACTGGCGTCAAAGATCATTGCAATAGAAAAGGTATTTTTATTAGATTTCAATTATGTGCCTTGGCACCCTTGACGTTATCAGCGCGTATCCTGAAACGTGTCTTCCTCGCAACTTTGTTAATTGACCTCAATAAAAGCCCCACTCTATCACCCGTTAACTTTAACTTTGGCAATGGCAAATACAAACAAATAGTACTTAGGTAGTCACGGCAAATGCTGGAGCCGTTATTCGAATATTTCGACAATTAACCATTACAAACTGTTTTAATGCATGTCCAGCTTAACTATACCATTGCATTAACGCAGCTTACATGGCGATATAAGAGACAATAAGTCGCATCATTGCAATGGAGAAGTAACGTTTATTAAAATTCAATTATGTGCCTTGGCACCTTCGACGTTATCAGCGCGTATCCTGAAAAATGTCTTCCTCGCAACTTTGTTTATTGACCTAAATAAACGCCCCACTCTATCACCCGTTCACTTTAACTCTGGCTATGGCAAATAACAACAAATAGTAACTAGGTAGTCACGGCAAATGCTGGAGGCGTTATTCGAATATTTCGACAATTAACCATTAAAACTTTATTTTCACTACAATTATAATTGACCATGAGTTATATGACGGCATTATCACAGATAGGCAAGGGGGGTGTGGTATGTCCCAGAGGCCAGTGGTTGTGGTTGTAATATTTGTTTAACAAGTCATTTCAGGCGAATAAAGAATTAAAATATCCCCGCAAAGGCAATTTATACGAAATGCAATAGTTATTCATAGGTTGTAGCCTCTTGAATCATCTGTTGCAGAATACAGATTCACATCCATTCAAGTAAATGTTGCAATAACGCATAGTATTACCAATAGAGTTGCGAGGTAGCATAATATCTACACGCGACAGGTACTGACTTCCCAATGCATTCTTGATTCCAGGGATACCACATTGTAACAATTCAAATGCATAAGCTTGCTAGATTGCTTCGTTACATCATTGATTTCAAATTACTCTAAGAAGACCACATGTCACTGGTATGAGTCATGTATAGCTTCCAAAGACATAGCGAGCACTTTGTGTTGACAGACGACGTGTGTTCGATCGAATGTTTATATAATAGAGAACATTATCCATCGACGCTGTGTTGTAAAGGACGTCGCTTATGAGTGCAAAAGGATGCTGTTTCAATTGTCATCAATTGCGGAGCCTAGGAATTTGTCACGCTGTTTCTATAACAGATTGTTTAAATGTATATTTGGTTCCCTAAATCCACATCATTTTGCCTGCATATGGCATCAGCGTTTCTATTCATTGCTTTTGCACATATCAAATATACGGGTACAAGACTATGATATAAACATAGAGAAAAGATTCAGCCAGCGAATGAAAGTCATGTGGAGTGACTTCACTGTAGTGCATTGGATACATTATTACCTTGACACATTAATGTCATCGTCAAGGCATCAGGGGCTTGTCATTTGATCCGGTAGCCTCCGAGGCTTTGACGCTAAATAGGTTGTTATTGATAAATGTCATCCACACTTATCGTATTATGTTAAATGTTGAATGATGTCACAGGATGCGATGAATATGAAGTCGAATATATACATTGCGGATGACCATATACACCATCAATAATGTGTAGTAAGACTAATATACTCGGACTTACACCATAAATAATGTGTAGTAAAATTATATTTACTCGGACTTGCCAGATGATGCCACCGCTTAAGCCACTAATGGGGATGAAAGATATACCCCCTTGAAGACAACTAAATTTAAATGATTGTTATGCATTCATTATTTGGCAATAATATGTATGTAAATATTTCATCAGTCCACTGAATAGCAATTTTTGGAGTTTGATAAATCTCCAACCCAAATCAACTTGATTAAGTTAGCCTGCCAAATGTTTAGATTTTGATGGCGACGTGATCAACACAAATAATGAATCCAATGCTCAACCTGCACACCTCTCGGGTTTTATTCTAAACTCGTATGGCTGTCCTGTTACTCTGTTGACCCAGCATGCTTGCTCCATTGATACTTTGTCCGATTTTGTGAATGTGTGAATTCAAGGATTTGAAGCCCAACACCTACCTTTACTTCCGAACATCGTTAGCAACGCGATTATTAGCAGTCAGTCGAAATCTGCAACAAGCCGCATCATCGAGAGAAAAACATGGAATATACCGTCAATGAAAAAGAAACAATCAACCTAGTTTACAAAGCAACAATCGACTAAGTCTACAAAGCATTATTCAACCAAGATTATTATATATACTGACGCATATTCATGTTGGCCTCATGGAATTGAGGGTCGTTGATGGAATTCATAACGTTTGCATGCCACCATAACGCCCTGTGAAGCAGAGCGAGTCACATGCTGATCATGAGAGAGTATTATCGATTGCCAACCGTCTAATTTGGTGGTCACATAATGCTTAACACTCGGGGGCCATATTGTCCTCTTAATCATCATTTCCCTCTCCCACCCAACACTTTAGTGCTGGATCGTAGTTAGTAGGTGCAACCCTTTTACCTTTATGGTGGCTGCTTTCCTTGTTGTAGCTGTGTGCGGTGTTACTTTTGCTTTGGTTCTGTATCATGCTGTTTTCGGGTACTCTTTCGTAGCCGAGAGCCGACAAGGTTCTCTCTTGTGCTCCCAATCTCTTCTAATTGTTGTTAACCTCTTGAGTTAATCCTAAATGACCACCTAGCATAAACTAAGTTCACATCAACATGGCATTGCGTACTGGACCATTTTCAACGACCCATTAAGTTTCAGTAATTTTTTTTAGGATCACACCTCAACATCATTCGTGGCATTCATACTATGAAAGCTAATGAAACATTAGGTAGTTATATATATACTATATCACAACGTGCCCTAGCGCGGCATATGAAGATCCCTCAGAGGTTATATGGATTCTGCATTGATATGCTCGGTGTCACTTATTTTCCGATACTTGAAACTAATTGATATAACAAAAAGCAGCCTTGAGACTATTGACAGTTGTTAAATTTTGTATGAATGATTAAGTCTGACTGGAGCAACAACTGGAATATATGGAAGAAGTGAATGCTATTGGCTTGCTATCAAGTGCTGCATGGGACATTCAACTTGCAAACGGAAGCAGCAAAGCAGATGGATTTCTCAAATTCATTCATAAAAATAGATTAATTAATGGAACAGATTAAGCATTTACATGCCTTACCAGACAGAGGAAAATGTCGATCAACGATTGGCAAAAGCCATATACCTAGATACCAGAGAAATATAAACTATATGCATTTATTTATTTGTCTAACAACTACTTGATACATCAGTGCCTTCTACTACTTGAAGGCTGAAGGTGTGGCGGTGTCACATAAAGCCAGATGAAGACAGCCGTTTCACTTGATAACCACCAACAAAGTCAGCCAAAGGTCGCGTTGAACTACGAACACGACATTGACATTGACGATGAGCTAATCACAGATATTGTTTCATAATGCTGAGGGAGATGGTATTGTTTCTCTGAGTTGTCTAGACTAGCATGCTAAGATTCCTTCAAAACCATGTACCTTCAATAATGTAGTACATTAAGGTTAACTAACGCGGTCATTTATACCAATGTTGATTAATTTAACGGGATACCATGATGGATATGAAGAAGCTAATGTCAAATCGAACAGATAACGTGCCTGAGAGGCACAACAATAGAGGGACAATCATGTCTGTGGTGGAGGTTTAAGAGGCGCGCTCGCAATATATGTCGTTATCATTCAACTTCATTGCTGGTTGAAGTTGTGTTTACAGGCTTTACGGGGAGTCTGCGGGCGATCTCCGGGTGCTTTTCGGGGATTTGGCCACGGGTCGAAATGATAAATACGTGCACTAGACATGCCCATAGAGAACCCGTAAGAAAACCGTGCGGGCACGACTGCCTACATGCCTTCTATGGGCTCGAACCGGCAAGGAGCTCGTGTTAGAAAGTAGTGCATTTTCAACGTTTGGCCACGGGTTCTACGAGTCCAAAATATTCAAAACAATGTACAGGCCCACACGGAGCAGCCCAAAACACGCTCAAGACAGCAAGGTACTTGCAGTGTTTTGGCCAGCACGGAACGCATAGAGAACACTAAGGATTAAGGATGGTTGAAATAAGAGGGCCTTACGCACGGAGGTTAAAAGCTCTGTCTCGCTTGACAAATATTAAACTATGAATACTAATGAAACATTAGGTAGTTATATATATACTATATCACAACGTGCCCTAGCGCGGCATATGAAGATCCCTCAGAGGTTATATGGATTCTGCATTGATATGCTCGGTGTCACTTATTTTCCGATACTTGAAACTAATTGATATAACAAAAAAGCAGCCTTGAGACTATTGACAGTTGTTAAATTTTGTATGAATGATTAAGTCTGACTGGAGCAACAACTGGAATATATGGAAGAAGTGAATGCTATTGGCTTGCTATCAAGTGCTGCATGGGACATTCAACTTGCAAACGGAAGCAGCAAAGCAGATGGATTTCTCAAATTCATTCATAAAAATAGATTAATTAATGGAACAGATTAAGCATTTACATGCCTTACCAGACAGAGGAAAATGTCGATCAACGATTGGCAAAAGCAATATACCTAGATACCAGAGAAATATAAACTATATGCATTTATTTATTTGTCTAACAACTACTTGATACATCAGTGCCTTCTACTACTTGAAGGCTGAAGGTGTGGCGGTGTCACATAAAGCCAGATGAAGACAGCCGTTTCACTTGATAACCACCAACAAAGTCAGCCAAAGGTCGCGTTGAACTACGAACACGACATTGACATTGACGATGAGCTAATCACAGATATTGTTTCATAATGCTGAGGGAGATGGTATTGTTTCTCTGAGTTGTCTAGACTAGCATGCTAAGATTCCTTCAAAACCATGTACCTTCAATAATGTAGTACATTAAGGTTAACTAACGCGGTCATTTATACCAATGTTGATTAATTTAACGGGATACCATGATGGATATGAAGAGGCTAATGTCAAATCGAACAGATAACGTGCCTGAGAGGCACAACAATAGAGGGACAATCATGTCTGTGGTGGAGGTTTAAGAGGCGCGCTCGCAATATATGTCGTTATCATTCAACTTCATTGCTGGTTGAAGTTGTGTTTACAGGCTTTACGGGGAGTCTGCGGGCGATCTCCGTGTGCTTTTCGGGGATTTGGCCACGGGTCGAAATAATAAATACGTGCACTAGACATGCCCATAGAGAACCCGTAAGAAAACCGTGCGGGCATGACTGCCTACATGCCTTCTATGGGCTCGAACCGGCAAGGAGCTCGTGTTAGAAAGTAGTGCATTTTCAACGTTTGGCCACGGGTTCTACGAGTCCAAAATATTCAAAACAATGTACAGGCCCACACGGAGCAGCCCAAAACACGCTCAAGACAGCAAGGTACTTGCAGTGTTTTGGCCAGCACGGAACGCATAGAGAACACTAAGGATTAAGGATGGTTGAAATAAGAGGGCCTTACGCACGGAGGTTAAAAGCTCTGTCTCGCTTGACAAATATTAAACTATGAATACTAATGAAACATTAGGTAGTTATATATATACTATATCACAACGTGCCCTAGCGCGGCATATGAAGATCCCTCAGAGGTTATATGGATTCTGCATTGATATGCTCGGTGTCACTTATTTTCCGATACTTGAAACTAATTGATATAACAAAAAGCAGCCTTGAGACTATTGACAGTTGTTAAATTTTGTATGAATGATTAAGTCTGACTGGAGCAACAACTGGAATATATGGAAGAAGTGAATGCTATTGGCTTGCTATCAAGTGCTGCATGGGACATTCAACTTGCAAACGGAAGCAGCAAAGCAGATGGATTTCTCAAATTCATTCATAAAAATAGATTAATTAATGGAACAGATTAAGCATTTACATGCCTTACCAGACAGAGGAAAATGTCGATCAACGATTGGCAAAAGCCATATACCTAGATACCAGAGAAATATAAACTATATGCATTTATTTATTTGTCTAACAACTACTTGATACATCAGTGCCTTCTACTACTTGAAGGCTGAAGGTGTGGCGGTGTCACATAAAGCCAGATGAAGACAGCCGTTTCACTTGATAACCACCAACAAAGTCAGCCAAAGGTCGCGTTGAACTAAGAACACGACATTGACATTGACGATGAGCTAATCACAGATATTGTTTCATAATGCTGAGGGAGATGGTATTGTTTCTCTGAGTTGTCTAGACTAGCATGCTCAGATTCCTTCAAAACCATGTACCTTCAATAATGTAGTACATTAAAGATCATAAACACATTTTTTTTTTTTAAAAGCGAAATTCGAAAGAATAAACTTCAATAATGGTATTCATATCAATAGCGGTTACTTTGGAGCACCCTATTCCTTTAAAAAATGATTTTAAAGTGTCTGTTTTCGTCTTCCACTCACTCGTTGAACATCCCGCTCGGCAACGTTCGGAATTATTTGGCCCGTGACGTCACGTTCGCTGCTCTGTGCTCGCTGATCACGAATGTCAACAAGCTTCGCCATTGTTGTCGCGGCTCGTTGATGGTTTATGAAAAAGTCTTCACGGTTTGTTACACTCACAGTTTGGATTATGCCTTATTGTTCTGTTGGTTAAGTGTAGAAACGCCGAGATGTCAGGTAAGAGTTTCTTTCGGTTCCCGAAAGACCGAAAAATGCACAAGAATTGGATTGCAAAGGTGAAGAGGAAGGATTGGAAGCCGACCAAAACAACTCCTGTCATTTGCTCCGACCACTTTGAGAGGGACGCCTATGAAACGGACCCAGAGCTGCTCAGAAGTCTGGGCTTTTCTAAACAACCTAGGCTTCGCCAAGGTGCCATGCTAACGATTTTCGATTACATGGGTGTGAACCAGGATCAAGTAAAACGTCGAGGTACCTTTGAGAAAAGACGACGTCAACAGGTAAGATAGCTAGGACCATTCAATTTCCATTCCCAGTCATGGTTGTGCCTTTGTGTTTGATTGACAGCAAAATTTATTTCTTATATGAATAATCATACGACCCAAATGACATGGCCGTGTTAAGGCTAAGGCATCACTGATGAAGAAAGGCCCCATGAGCATGGCTCAATAACTGGTGTTTCAATGTGATCTCAAAATGCTTGCCTGTTTATTGTTTAGGGATTTGGATACACTACATACTGTGTTTTAATTGGTCCATTTACACGAGGAGTACTACTGATGTCATAGGACAAATTAGACAGTCTGTATATAGAAGTATATTGATATAGGTGATTTTGATCCCTATTTGGGGAAATATCATTGGTGTACAACTGGTCGACACTGAAACACATGATGCCTCTGTTTGTAGGTGCTGCATGAAATGTTAACTGGAGCTGAGATGCTTGATGCCTCCAGTGAAAGTGAAAACGAGATGACAGGTGTGCCCGAGATAGAGGCCAGCTCAACTGAACCGGTAGAGGGCTCCCACAAATCGTTTGGAGTTCAAACATGTTTGCTTGTAGGTATATTGAGTCACCTGGATGTCTATATTCGACATGGAAAGTGACGAGGATGATATGGATGATCATGCAGTGCACCAGGAAATGTAAGTGATAGTTTACTTTGAAAATACTCCTGTAAACAGTGGAATTGTATTGCATACTTATAAAAATCAGTGCTCTCTCATAAGCATAATAAAGCACCTACAACTTTGGTTTTATAGAGGCATTGAGCTGGAGGATGGCCCTGGTCGTGAACAGCAAACACCTTCTGAAAGACATTGGCAGATTATCTCCGTCTGAGCAGACTTCCAGTTTAGAATCTTTCCACAAGGTGGTGATCTTCTTTGCACCCAAGAGTGTACACTTTCCCTTTGCCACTATGGAAGCAAGGTAATTTAATTGAGCTTTGCTGTGACTGTAGTGTGGTATATATTGCAAATACCTGATCTAAAACATGGGTTTATGTTGGTGCTTATAAAGTTATGAGATTCTGGTGTATTGTGAGCTCACATAGGGCATACCAGACCACCAGGCTATATCTGCTACTGTTGGTGCTTTACTTCCAGATTACTCCTTGCAGTTTTGCATTTTTTAATGAAAACTCCAATAGAGCTCGTGCAGTCACTCAACAAGGCCAGGCACAATGGGGAGTGTCCTTTCCAAAGTCCAGACAGGGGGATCCAGTGGTGAAGCCTGTCAAAGTTCCCATCACTTTTGGTTGGTATATATCACAGGATTTGTTGTTCAATATATGTAAACATGAGTTAAACAATAATGTAATGCTGGCATTTATTAAGATAAATTTATTAGTCTCCGCAGTGCCCATAGGGTAATTATACTGGCACAAAAGACCAAACATTCCATGTAATGATTCAAAGACTATTTATTACTAATCTTTTATTAACTGGTTATGTTTCAGATTATGTTGACAACCTCATTACTGAAGTGTTTTTGCTTCGTGAGAAATATCCCAGTTACAGACTGGCGAAAGTTCTTTCGGCGGAAAGGAGTGATCCACCCCTATTGCTGCTCAATTTGAAAAGCCAGCAAAGGACATTCTTGTGGGAGCACACCGATGCCGCTTCAATCATGCAAAGAAAATCTACTCAGCTACTTTCTAGGTATCCTCTGTAAAGGCCTCTCTGGATCTAGGAATGTAGATCTTATTTTGTTTAAGACACATGATGGCAATACTTTTCTGTTATGTCTACCTAATCTGTGCCACACCCAGTAGATGAAACAGCGATAGGCCAAATATCTGAATAACCTGGAGCAAAAAAGAATTGATTATTTCTTAGGGAAATATGAAAATAATGTTTTTTTTAACTCTTTTTTTTTGGTCAACTATGTACTCCAGATATAAATGTATTGCTGTTTTTGTTGTTTGTTGTCATGTAGCACTGAACGTGATTACCAAATGTATTGCACACCATGGACACTTGGAATACACATTGTCTATGTCCAGAAGTGGCTGTGTGTCTTATATTTGCTTCAATAAAGGCATAACTAACTCAATTGTGTTAACTTCATCCCCTATATGTCCATCTATCTGTATGTACTGAATAATATCTGAATAACCTGGAGCAAAAAAGAATTGATTATTTCTTAGGGAAATATGAAAATAATGTTTTTTTTTAACTCTTTTTTTTTTTGGTCAACTATGTACTCCAGATATAAATGTATTGCTGGTTTTGTTGTTTGTTGTCATGTAGCACTGAACGTGATTACCAAATGTATTGCACACCATGGACACTTGGAATACACATTGTCTATGTCCAGAAGTGGCTGTGTGTCTTATATTTGCTTCAATAAAGGCATAACTAACTCAATTGTGTTAACTTCATCCCCTATATGTCCATCTATCTGTATGTACTCGAATTTGGATGCAAGCAGGACATTACGGTCGAAACAGTTTGACTTGAACCCTGGATGTTCGGTCATTCATGGCCACTCTTCTATTGTTGCCAGAGTCTTCGGGTAATTTTGACAACAAACACATTCCCGCAATGTGGTCATCTGATCGCAGTTATTACAGCTACACCTGAAAGGTTGCCCAAATCAAGCTTTAGCCATTTTTAATTCCATGTTAGATCATTCACATAACAAAAGCTGACCCAGCAGTCCATGTTTGTCCATGATTCACAATTCTTCTGATCATTCTGACTTTATTTGTGAGCAAAAGAGTAGACTTAGTCTTTTAAATAAACACTGATGAGAGATATATTAACAGGACGTCTAAATTCTGAAAGGGGCCAGTTCACAGGCACCCAAGTCAATTATGTGATCATACATGTCACTATCGCTCGGGGAAAGCGCTGGGTGAATTTATTGACTTGGGTGTGTGGGCCAGATAGACCCCATTACACGGAATTGTTATTTCTACCTATACTAATCCATTTCGATATTTAGACTAATAGAGACGAAAAATTTCTACCCACCACACTTCCACTGGCCTGAAAGTCAAAGCGTCTTTACTGCATTCATTTTCCGAGTCGGAATCCGTTTCTGAGCTCTCTCAACATCATTATCTGACTCGGTTGCTATTCGCAATCGTGTGGTCTCAAATAAATACCAATGGACATCATAAGTCCTCATTTCACATAATGAGGCTTCATAATCTTCATCTGATGACGACATGTTAATAGATACCAATCAGTAGAAAGGAAAGTTGCAGGGAAAAAATCGCGGATCGTATAATTTTTCTCAGCTTCCGAAATACCACCTTCGAATTTGTTTTGGGACGAGCCGCAAACGTGACGTCACGCGACCTGCCTCCTAGCGACCAACTGGTGCAAAATGGACTCAGGGAATTCAATCGGAATTAAACCCGAGCACCACATTCTCAGCGGATTTATGTCCACAATACTTGAGAGAATGTAAAATTATCTACCGTGGTCAGATTAAAAGATATTTTCCTACGTTTTGAAACATAAAAATCGGATATGTCAAAAAACGTTAGTTTTGATCTTTAAGGTTAACTAACGCGGTCATTTATACCAATGTTGATTAATTTAACGGGATACCATGATGGATATGAAGAAGCTAATGTCAAATCGAACAGATAACGTGCCTGAGAGGCACAACAATAGAGGGACAATCATGTCTGTGGTGGAGGTTTAAGAGGCGCGCTCGCAATATATGTCGTTATCATTCAACTTCATTGCTGGTTGAAGTTGTGTTTACAGGCTTTACGGGGAGTCTGCGGGCGATCTCCGGGTGCTTTTCGGGGATTTGGCCACGGGTCGAAATAATAAATACGTGCACTAGACATGCCCATAGAGAACCCGTAAGAAAACCGTGCGGGCACGACTGCCTACATGCCTTCTATGGGCTCGAACCGGCAAGGAGCTCGTGTTAGAAAGTAGTGCATTTTCAACGTTTGGCCACGGGTTCTACGAGTCCAAAATATTCAAAACAATGTACAGGCCCACACGGAGCAGCCCAAAACACGCTCAAGACAGCAAGGTACTTGCAGTGTTTTGGCCAGCACGGAACGCATAGAGAACACTAAGGATTAAGGATGGTTGAAATAAGAGGGCCTTACGCACGGAGGTTAAAAGCTCTGTCTCGCTTGACAAATATTAAACTATGAATACTAATGAAACATTAGGTAGTTATATATATACTATATCACAACGTGCCCTAGCGCGGCATATGAAGATCCCTCAGAGGTTATATGGATTCTGCATTGATATGCTCGGTGTCACTTATTTTCCGATACTTGAAACTAATTGATATAACAAAAAGCAGCCTTGAGACTATTGACAGTTGTTAAATTTTGTATGAATGATTAAGTCTGACTGGAGCAACAACTGGAATATATGGAAGAAGTGAATGCTATTGGCTTGCTATCAAGTGCTGCATGGGACATTCAACTTGCAAACGGAAGCAGCAAAGCAGATGGATTTCTCAAATTCATTCATAAAAATAGATTAATTAATGGAACAGATTAAGCATTTACATGCCTTACCAGACAGAGGAAAATGTCGATCAACGATTGGCAAAAGCCATATACCTAGATACCAGAGAAATATAAACTATATGCATTTATTTATTTGTCTAACAACTACTTGATACATCAGTGCCTTCTACTACTTGAAGGCTGAAGGTGTGGCGGTGTCACATAAAGCCAGATGAAGACAGCCGTTTCACTTGATAACCACCAACAAAGTCAGCCAAAGGTCGCGTTGAACTAAGAACACGACATTGACATTGACGATGAGCTAATCACAGATATTGTTTCATAATGCTGAGGGAGATGGTATTGTTTCTCTGAGTTGTCTAGACTAGCATGCTCAGATTCCTTCAAAACCATGTACCTTCAATAATGTAGTACATTAAAGATCATAAACACAATTTTTTTTAAAAGCGAAATTCGAAAGAATAAACTTCAATAATGGTATTCATATCAATAGCGGTTACTTTGGAGCACCCTATTCCTTTAAAAAATGATTTTAAAGTGTCTGTTTTCGTCTTCCACTCGTTGAACATCCCGCTCGGCAACGTTCGGAATTATTTGGCCCGTGACGTCACGTTCGCTGCTCTGTGCTCGCTGATCACGAATGTCAACAAGCTTCGCCATTGTTGTCGCGGCTCGTTGATGGTTTATGAAAAAGTCTTCACGGTTTGTTACACTCACAGTTTGGATTATGCCTTATTGTTCTGTGTCGGTTAAGTGTAGAAACGCCGAGAGGTCAGGTAAGAGTTTCTTTCGGTTCCCGAAAGACCGAAAAATGCACAAGAATTGGATTGCAAAGGTGAAGAGGAAGGATTGGAAGCCGACCAAAACAACTCCTGTCATTTGCTCCGACCACTTTGAGAGGGACGCCTATGAAACGGACCCAGAGCTGCTCAGAAGTCTGGGCTTTTCTAAACAACCTAGGCTTCGCCAAGGTGCCATGCTAACGATTTTCGATTACATGGGTGTGAACCAGGATCAAGTAAAAACGTCGAGGTGCCTTTGAGAAAAGACGACGTCAACAGGTAAGATAGCTAGGACCATTCAATTTCCATTCCCAGTCATGGTTGTGCCTTTGTGTTTGATTGACAGCAAAATTTATTTCTTATATGAATAATCATACGACCCAAATGACATGGCCGTGTTAAGGCTAAGGCATCACTGATGAAGAAAGGCCCCATGAGCATGGCTCAATAACTGGTGTTTCAATGTTATCTCAAAATGCTTGCCTGTTTATTGTTTAGGGATTTGGATACACTACATACTGTGTTTAATTGGTCCATTTACACGAGGAGTACTACTGATGTCATAGGACAAATTAGACAGTCTGTATATAGAAGTATATTGATATAGGTGATTTTGATCCCTATTTGGGGAAATATCATTGGTGTACAACTGGTCGACACTGAAACACATGATGCCTCTGTTTGTAGGTGCTGCATGAAATGTTAACTGGAGCTGAGATGCTTGATGCCTCCAGTGAAAGTGAAAACGAGATGACAGGTGTGCCCGAGATAGAGGCCAGCTCAACTGAACCGGTAGAGGGCTCCCACAAATCGTTTGGAGTTCAAACATGTTTGCTTGTAGGTATATTGAGTCACCTGGATGTCTATATTCGACATGGAAAGTGACGAGGATGATATGGATGATCATGCAGTGCACCAGGAAATGTAAGTGATAGTTTACTTTGAAAATACTCCTCCTGTAAACAGTGGAATTGTATTGCATACTTATAAAAATCAGTGCTCTCTCATAAGCATAATAAAGCACCTACAACTTTGGTTTTATAGAGGCATTGAGCTGGAGGATGGCCCTGGTCGTGAACAGCAAACACCTTCTGAAAGACATTGGCAGATTATCTCCGTCTGAGCAGACTTCCAGTTTAGAATCTTTCCACAAGGTGGTGATCTTCTTTGCACCCAAGAGTGTACACTTTCCCTTTGCCACTATGGAAGCAAGGTAATTTAATTGAGCTTTGCTGTGACTGTAGTGTGGTATATATTGCAAATACCTGATCTAAAACATGGGTTTATGTTGGTGCTTATAAAGTTATGAGATTCTGGTGTATTGTGAGCTCACATAGGGCATACCAGACCACCAGGCTATATCTGCTACTGTTGGTGCTTTACTTCCAGATTACTCCTTGCAGTTTTGCATTTTAATGAAAACTCCAATAGAGCTCGTGCAGTCACTCAACAAGGCCAGGCACAATGGGGAGTGTCCTTTCCAAAGTCCAGACAGGGGGATCCAGTGGTGAAGCCTGTCAAAGTTCCCATCACTTTTGGTTGGTATATATCACAGGATTTGTTGTTCAATATATGTAAACATGAGTTAAACAATAATGTAATGCTGGCATTTATTAAGATAAATTTATTAGTCTCCGCAGTGCCCATAGGGTAATTATACTGGCACAAAAGACCAAACATTCCATGTAATGATTCAAAGACTATTTATTACTAATCTTTTATTAACTGGTTATGTTTCAGATTATGTTGACAACCTCATTACTGAAGTGTTTTTGCTTCGTGAGAAATATCCCAGTTACAGACTGGCGAAAGTTCTTTCGGCGGAAAGGAGTGATCCACCCCTATTGCTGCTCAATTTGAAAAGCCAGCAAAGGACATTCTTGTGGGAGCACACCGATGCCGCTTCAATCATGCAAAGAAAATCTACTCAGCTACTTTCTAGGTATCCTCTGTAAAGGCCCTCTGGATCTAGGAATGTAGATCTTATTTTGTTTAAGACACATGATGGCAATACTTTTCTGTTATGTCTACCTAATCTGTGCCACACCCAGTAGATGAAACAGCGATAGGCCAAATATCTGAATAACCTGGAGCAAAAAAGAATTGATTATTTCTTAGGGAAATATGAAAATAAATTTTTTTTAACTCTTTTTTTTTGGTCAACTATGTACTCCAGATATAAATGTATTGCTGGTTTTGTTGTTTGTTGTCATGTAGCACTGAACGTGATTACCAAATGTATTGCACACCATGGACACTTGGAATACACATTGTCTATGTCCAGAAGTGGCTGCTGTGTGTCTTATTTTGCTTCAATAAGGCAGGCATAACTAACTCAATTGTGTTAACTTCATCCCCTATATGTCCATCTATCTGTATGTACTGAATAATATCTGAATAACCTGGAGCAAAAAAGAATTGATTATTTCTTAGGGAAATATGAAAATAATGTTTTTTTAACTCTTTTTTTTTGGTCAACTATGTACTCCAGATATAAATGTATTGCTGGTTTTTTGTTGTTTGTTGTCATGTAGCACTGAACGTGATTACCAAATGTATTGCACACCATGGACACTTGGAATACACATTGTCTATGTCCAGAAGTGGCTGTGTGTCTTATATTTGCTTCAATAAAGGCATAACTAACTCAATTGTGTTAACTTCATCCCCTATATGTCCATCTATCTGTATGTACTCGAATTTGGATGCAAGCAGGACATTACGGTCGAAACAGTTTGACTTGAACCCTGGATGTTCGGTCATTCATGGCCACTCTTCTATTGTTGCCAGAGTCTTCGGGTAATTTTGACAACAAACACATTCCCGCAATGTGGTCATCTGATCGCAGTTATTACAGCTACACCTGAAAGGTTGCCCAAATCAAGCTTTAGCCATTTTTAATTCCATGTTAGATCATTCACATAACAAAAGCTGACCCAGCAGTCCATGTTTGTCCATGATTTCACAAATTCTTCTGATCATTCTGACTTTATTTGTGAGCAAAAGAGTAGACTTAGTCTTTTAAATAAACACTGATGAGAGATATATTAACAGGACGTCTAAATTCTGAAAGGGGCCAGTTCACAGGCACCCAAGTCAATTATGTGATCATACATGTCACTATCGCTCGGGGAAAGCGCTGGGTGAATTTATTGACTTGGGTGTGTGGGCCAGATAGACCCCATTACACGGAATTGTTATTTCTACCTATACTAATCCATTTCGATATTTAGACTAATAGAGACGACGAAAAATTTCTACCCACCACACTTCCACTGGCCTGAAAGTCAAAGCGTCTTTACTGCATTCATTTTCCGAGTCGGAATCCGTTTCTGAGCTCTCTCAACATCATTATCTGACTCGGTTGCTATTCGCAATCGTGTGGTCTCAAATAAATACCAATGGACATCATAAGTCCTCATTTCACATAATGAGGCTTCATAATCTTCATCTGATGACGACATGTTAATAGATACCAATCAGTAGAAAGGAAAGTTGCAGGGAAAAAAATCGCGGATCGTATAATTTTTCTCAGCTTCCGAAATACCACCTTCGAATTTGTTTTGGGACGAGCCGCAAACGTGACGTCACGCGACCTGCCTCCTAGCGACCAACTGGTGCAAAATGGACTCAGGGAATTCAATCGGAATTAAACCCGAGCACCACATTCTCAGCGGATTTATGTCCACAATACTTGAGAGAATGTAAAATTATCTACCGTGGTCAGATTAAAAGATATTTTCCTACGTTTTGAAACATAAAAATCGGATATGTCACAAAACGTTAGTTTTGATCTTTAAGGTTAACTAACGCGGTCATTTATACCAATGTTGATTAATTTAACGGGATACCATGATGGATATGAAGAAGCTAATGTCAAATCGAACAGATAACGTGCCTGAGAGGCACAACAATAGAGGGACAATCATGTCTGTGGTGGAGGTTTAAGAGGCGCGCTCGCAATATATGTCGTTATCATTCAACTTCATTGCTGGTTGAAGTTGTGTTTACAGGCTTTACGGGGAGTCTGCGGGCGATCTCCGGGTGCTTTTCGGGGATTTGGCCACGGGTCGAAATAATAAATACGTGCACTAGACATGCCCATAGAGAACCCGTAAGAAAACCGTGCGGGCACGACTGCCTACATGCCTTCTATGGGCTCGAACCGGCAAGGAGCTCGTGTTAGAAAGTAGTGCATTTTCAACGTTTGGCCACGGGTTCTACGAGTCCAAAATATTCAAAACAATGTACAGGCCCACACGGAGCAGCCCAAAACACGCTCAAGACAGCAAGGTACTTGCAGTGTTTTGGCCAGCACGGAACGCATAGAGAACACTAAGGATTAAGGATGGTTGAAATAAGAGGGCCTTACGCACGGAGGTTAAAAGCTCTGTCTCGCTTGACAAATATTAAACTATGAATACTAATGAAACATTAGGTAGTTATATATATACTATATCACAACGTGCCCTAGCGCGGCATATGAAGATCCCTCAGAGGTTATATGGATTCTGCATTGATATGCTCGGTGTCACTTATTTTCCGATACTTGAAACTAATTGATATAACAAAAAGCAGCCTTGAGACTATTGACAGTTGTTAAATTTTGTATGAATGATTAAGTCTGACTGGAGCAACAACTGGAATATATGGAAGAAGTGAATGCTATTGGCTTGCTATCAAGTGCTGCATGGGACATTCAACTTGCAAACGGAAGCAGCAAAGCAGATGGATTTCTCAAATTCATTCATAAAAATAGATTAATTAATGGAACAGATTAAGCATTTACATGCCTTACCAGACAGAGGAAAATGTCGATCAACGATTGGCAAAAGCCATATACCTAGATACCAGAGAAATATAAACTATATGCATTTATTTATTTGTCTAACAACTACTTGATACATCAGTGCCTTCTACTACTTGAAGGCTGAAGGTGTGGCGGTGTCACATAAAGCCAGATGAAGACAGCCGTTTCACTTGATAACCACCAACAAAGTCAGCCAAAGGTCGCGTTGAACTACGAACACGACATTGACATTGACGATGAGCTAATCACAGATATTGTTTCATAATGCTGAGGGAGATGGTATTGTTTCTCTGAGTTGTCTAGACTAGCATGCTAAGATTCCTTCAAAACCATGTACCTTCAATAATGTAGTACATTAAGGTTAACTAACGCGGTCATTTATACCAATGTTGATTAATTTAACGGGATACCATGATGGATATGAAGAAGCTAATGTCAAATCGAACAGATAACGTGCCTGAGAGGCACAACAATAGAGGGACAATCATGTCTGTGGTGGAGGTTTTAAGAGGCGCGCTCGCAATATATGTCGTTATCATTCAACTTCATTGCTGGTTGAAGTTGTGTTTACAGGCTTTACGGGGAGTCTGCGGGCGATCTCCGGGTGCTTTTCGGGGATTTGGCCACGGGTCGAAATAATAAATACGTGCACTAGACATGCCCATAGAGAACCCGTAAGAAAACCGTGCGGGCACGACTGCCTACATGCCTTCTATGGGCTCGAACCGGCAAGGAGCTCGTGTTAGAAAGTAGTGCATTTTCAACGTTTGGCCACGGGTTCTACGAGTCCAAAATATTCAAAACAATGTACAGGCCCACACGGAGCAGCCCAAAACACGCTCAAGACAGCAAGGTACTTGCAGTGTTTTGGCCAGCACGGAACGCATAGAGAACACTAAGGATTAAGGATGGTTGAAATAAGAGGGCCTTACGCACGGAGGTTAAAAGCTCTGTCTCGCTTGACAAATATTAAACTATGAATACTAATGAAACATTAGGTAGTTATATATATACTATATCACAACGTGCCCTAGCGCGGCATATGAAGATCCCTCAGAGGTTATATGGATTCTGCATTGATATGCTCGGTGTCACTTATTTTCCGATACTTGAAACTAATTGATATAACAAAAAGCAGCCTTGAGACTATTGACAGTTGTTAAATTTTGTATGAATGATTAAGTCTGACTGGAGCAACAACTGGAATATATGGAAGAAGTGAATGCTATTGGCTTGCTATCAAGTGCTGCATGGGACATTCAACTTGCAAACGGAAGCAGCAAAGCAGATGGATTTCTCAAATTCATTCATAAAAATAGATTAATTAATGGAACAGATTAAGCATTTACATGCCTTACCAGACAGAGGAAAATGTCGATCAACGATTGGCAAAAGCAATATACCTAGATACCAGAGAAATATAAACTATATGCATTTATTTATTTGTCTAACAACTACTTGATACATCAGTGCCTTCTACTACTTGAAGGCTGAAGGTGTGGCGGTGTCACATAAAGCCAGATGAAGACAGCCGTTTCACTTGATAACCACCAACAAAGTCAGCCAAAGGTCGCGTTGAACTACGAACACGACATTGACATTGACGATGAGCTAATCACAGATATTGTTTCATAATGCTGAGGGAGATGGTATTGTTTCTCTGAGTTGTCTAGACTAGCATGCTAAGATTCCTTCAAAACCATGTACCTTCAATAATGTAGTACATTAAGGTTAACTAACGCGGTCATTTATACCAATGTTGATTAATTTAACGGGATACCATGATGGATATGAAGAAGCTAATGTCAAATCGAACAGATAACGTGCCTGAGAGGCACAACAATAGAGGGACAATCATGTCTGTGGTGGAGGTTTAAGAGGCGCGCTCGCAATATATGTCGTTATCATTCAACTTCATTGCTGGTTGAAGTTGTGTTTACAGGCTTTACGGGGAGTCTGCGGGCGATCTCCGGGTGCTTTTCGGGGATTTGGCCACGGGTCGAAATAATAAATACGTGCACTAGACATGCCCATAGAGAACCCGTAAGAAAACCGTGCGGGCACGACTGCCTACATGCCTTCTATGGGCTCGAACCGGCAAGGAGCTCGTGTTAGAAAGTAGTGCATTTTCAACGTTTGGCCACGGGTTCTACGAGTCCAAAATATTCAAAACAATGTACAGGCCCACACGGAGCAGCCCAAAACACGCTCAAGACAGCAAGGTACTTGCAGTGTTTTGGCCAGCACGGAACGCATAGAGAACACTAAGGATTAAGGATGGTTGAAATAAGAGGGCCTTACGCACGGAGGTTAAAAGCTCTGTCTCGCTTGACAAATATTAAACTATGAATACTAATGAAACATTAGGTAGTTATATATATACTATATATCACAACGTGCCCTAGCGCGGCATATGAAGATCCCTCAGAGGTTATATGGATTCTGCATTGATATGCTCGGTGTCACTTATTTTCCGATACTTGAAACTAATTGATATAACAAAAAGCAGCCTTGAGACTATTGACAGTTGTTAAATTTTGTATGAATGATTAAGTCTGACTGGAGCAACAACTGGAATATATGGAAGAAGTGAATGCTATTGGCTTGCTATCAAGTGCTGCATGGGACATTCAACTTGCAAACGGAAGCAGCAAAGCAGATGGATTTCTCAAATTCATTCATAAAAATAGATTAATTAATGGAACAGATTAAGCATTTACATGCCTTACCAGACAGAGGAAAATGTCGATCAACGATTGGCAAAAGCAATATACCTAGATACCAGAGAAATATAAACTATATGCATTTATTTATTTGTCTAACAACTACTTGATACATCAGTGCCTTCTACTACTTGAAGGCTGAAGGTGTGGCGGTGTCACATAAAGCCAGATGAAGACAGCCGTTTCACTTGATAACCACCAACAAAGTCAGCCAAAGGTCGCGTTGAACTACGAACACGACATTGACATTGACGATGAGCTAATCACAGATATTGTTTCATAATGCTGAGGGAGATGGTATTGTTTCTCTGAGTTGTCTAGACTAGCATGCTAAGATTCCTTCAAAACCATGTACCTTCAATAATGTAGTACATTAAGGTTAACTAACGCGGTCATTTATACCAATGTTGATTAATTTAACGGGATACCATGATGGATATGAAGAAGCTAATGTCAAATCGAACAGATAACGTGCCTGAGAGGCACAACAATAGAGGGACAATCATGTCTGTGGTGGAGGTTTAAGAGGCGCGCTCGCAATATATGTCGTTATCATTCAACTTCATTGCTGGTTGAAGTTGTGTTTACAGGCTTTACGGGGAGTCTGCGGGCGATCTCCGGGTGCTTTTCGGGGATTTGGCCACGGGTCGAAATAATAAATACGTGCACTAGACATGCCCATAGAGAACCCGTAAGAAAACCGTGCGGGCACGACTGCCTACATGCCTTCTATGGGCTCGAACCGGCAAGGAGCTCGTGTTAGAAAGTAGTGCATTTTCAACGTTTGGCCACGGGTTCTACGAGTCCAAAATATTCAAAACAATGTACAGGCCCACACGGAGCAGCCCAAAACACGCTCAAGACAGCAAGGTACTTGCAGTGTTTTGGCCAGCACGGAACGCATAGAGAACACTAAGGATTAAGGATGGTTGAAATAAGAGGGCCTTACGCACGGAGGTTAAAAGCTCTGTCTCGCTTGACAAATATTAAACTATGAATACTAATGAAACATTAGGTAGTTATATATATACTATATCACAACGTGCCCTAGCGCGGCATATGAAGATCCCTCAGAGGTTATATGGATTCTGCATTGATATGCTCGGTGTCACTTATTTTCCGATACTTGAAACTAATTGATATAACAAAAAGCAGCCTTGAGACTATTGACAGTTGTTAAATTTTGTATGAATGATTAAGTCTGACTGGAGCAACAACTGGAATATATGGAAGAAGTGAATGCTATTGGCTTGCTATCAAGTGCTGCATGGGACATTCAACTTGCAAACGGAAGCAGCAAAGCAGATGGATTTCTCAAATTCATTCATAAAAATAGATTAATTAATGGAACAGATTAAGCATTTACATGCCTTACCAGACAGAGGAAAATGTCGATCAACGATTGGCAAAAGCCATATACCTAGATACCAGAGAAATATAAACTATATGCATTTATTTATTTGTCTAACAACTACTTGATACATCAGTGCCTTCTACTACTTGAAGGCTGAAGGTGTGGCGGTGTCACATAAAGCCAGATGAAGACAGCCGTTTCACTTGATAACCACCAACAAAGTCAGCCAAAGGTCGCGTTGAACTAACGAACACGACATTGACATTGACGATGAGCTAATCACAGATATTGTTTCATAATGCTGAGGGAGATGGTATTGTTTCTCTGAGTTGTCTAGACTAGCATGCTAAGATTCCTTCAAAACCATGTACCTTCAATAATGTAGTACATTAAGGTTAACTAACGCGGTCATTTATACCAATGTTGATTAATTTAACGGGAAACCATGATGGATATGAAGAAGCTAATGTCAAATCGAACAGATAACGTGCCTGAGAGGCACAACAATAGAGGGACAATCATGTCTGTGGTGGAGGTTTAAGAGGCGCGCTCGCAATATATGTCGTTATCATTCAACTTCATTGCTGGTTGAAGTTGTGTTTACAGGCTTTACGGGGAGTCTGCGGGCGATCTCCGGGTGCTTTTCGGGGATTTGGCCACGGGTCGAAATAATAAATACGTGCACTAGACATGCCCATAGAGAACCCGTAAGAAAACCGTGCGGGCACGACTGCCTACATGCCTTCTATGGGCTCGAACCGGCAAGGAGCTCGTGTTAGAAAGTAGTGCATTTTCAACGTTTGGCCACGGGTTCTACGAGTCCAAAATATTCAAAACAATGTACAGGCCCACACGGAGCAGCCCAAAACACGCTCAAGACAGCAAGGTACTTGCAGTGTTTTGGCCAGCACGGAACGCATAGAGAACACTAAGGATTAAGGATGGTTGAAATAAGAGGGCCTTACGCACGGAGGTTAAAAGCTCTGTCTCGCTTGACAAATATTAAACTATGAATACTAATAAAACATTAGGTAGTTATATATATACTATATCACAACGTGCCCTAGCGCGGCATATGAAGATCCCTCAGAGGTTATATGGATTCTGCATTGATATGCTCGGTGTCACTTATTTTCCGATACTTGAAACTAATTGATATAACAAAAAGCAGCCTTGAGACTATTGACAGTTGTTAAATTTTGTATGAATGATTAAGTCTGACTGGAGCAACAACTGGAATATATGGAAGAAGTGAATGCTATTGGCTTGCTATCAAGTGCTGCATGGGACATTCAACTTGCAAACGGAAGCAGCAAAGCAGATGGATTTCTCAAATTCATTCATAAAAATAGATTAATTAATGGAACAGATTAAGCATTTACATGCCTTACCAGACAGAGGAAAATGTCGATCAACGATTGGCAAAAGCCATATACCTAGATACCAGAGAAATATAAACTATATGCATTTATTTATTTGTCTAACAACTACTTGATACATCAGTGCCTTCTACTACTTGAAGGCTGAAGGTGTGGCGGTGTCACATAAAGCCAGATGAAGACAGCCGTTTCACTTGATAACCACCAACAAAGTCAGCCAAAGGTCGCGTTGAACTAAGAACACGACATTGACATTGACGATGAGCTAATCACAGATATTGTTTCATAATGCTGAGGGAGATGGTATTGTTTCTCTGAGTTGTCTAGACTAGCATGCTCAGATTCCTTCAAAACCATGTACCTTCAATAATGTAGTACATTAAGGTTAACTAACGCGGTCATTTATACCAATGTTGATTAATTTAAAGGGATACCATGATGGATATGAAGAAGCTAATGTCAAATCGAACAGATAACGTGCCTGAGAGGCACAACAATAAAGGGACAATCATGTCTGTGGTGGAGGTTTAAGGGGCGCGCTCGCAATATATGTCGTTATCATTCAACTTCATTGCTGGTTGAAGTTGTGTTTACAGGCTTTACGGGGAGTCTGCGGGCGATCTCCGGGTGCTTTTCGGGGATTTGGCCACGGGTCGAAATAATAAATACGACATTCCCATAGAGAACCCGTAAGAAAACCGTGCGGGCACGACTGCCTACATGCCTTCTATGGGCTCGAACCGGCAAGGAGCTCGTGTTAGAAAGTAGTGCATTTTCAACGTTTGGCCACGGGTTCTACGAGTCCAAAATATTCAAAACAATGTGCAGGCCCACACGGAGCAGCCAAAAACACGCTCAAGACAGCAAGGTACTTGCAGTGTTTTGGCCAGCACGGAACGCATAGAGAACACTAAAATTAAGGATGGTTGAAATAAGAGGGCCTTACGCACGGAGGTTAAAAGCTCTGTCTCGCTTGACAAATATTAAACTATGAATACAAAAGCTATGCAATAGCAGACATTATGTCGCTGCTAAAAGAAGAGAATATATAATGTTTAATACTGGGCGATTATTTTAATATCGCACAATGATGAGCACAGAACTACGCTTAAAAGGTGAGACGTCTGTGGTAGCATTATGTTGTCCAGCAGTAAACATATTCTTCCAGATATTCCTTTCGTATATATGCTACATTCGTAAAGGTCCATTTCGCTGAAGACATTTTATGGGAGCTCGCCACTTACTTGTTCAACTAGACTCAGCCTATATCTGGCTCACTAGGATTCAACAGACCATTAGATTCATCTTTTAAACTCATTTTCAGTATTGTTATGCCTCATTGACTACATATAACCTGCGAGAGCTCGCCTACTTGGACAAGAGTGCTTTAGTCCAAAGTCATTTCAGCGGCTCTCGTGGAAGTACAGATTGACATATTGGTATGAAGTAATACAATAGTCAGCGACTTTCAGGCCACATTACCTAGCAAAGTCTGATGCATTAAACGTCTTGAGTTTCGCCACAAATATAAAGCGTGTACGGGGCCCCACCAACAAACTCGATGCTATGATCGAACAAATAGGATTTATTATCTTGAATGATTTCATTGAGCATCCTTAGTAAACTTTGCCACATTCTGCGCGAAATGCTTCAAGTTGCTGCTCCGAATATGCAATGCATCCAGTGTAACAGATTTGTCTTGTGTGTATGATGGTGACATTCTGCTCTTGCTCAGCGCCACTTATGCTAAGGGGCGGCCGACAATTTGTTTAGTTATTTGTATGTTTAGTTATTTGGAGCATCACTAATTGTGTCAGGGTGGTGTGAGTCATTGTCCGTTCACACAGCAACTCAGAACCGAGCACTGTGGTGGTCTTGACAAGACTCCTAATTGAAAAGAAATGTAACCAACTGTAGAGCAACCATCTTCTTTGGCAGGAAAGAAAGGTACGACCATAGCAAAGCATTTAAGATAAAGATATCAGCTGAGACGGCTCTTAGTACGCTCTTTTTCGTAAATCCAAGATGGCGATGGCATGCAGGCGAAATTCTAAACATTTTGCCAACCGTATCTTAGTTAGAAATTAGTATCTTCATAAAAGATTCAATATCAAGGCCAGCAGTAATAGATCAATTTCGAAAATTTTGGAGGTAAATTGAAAAGAATTTGACATTTACCCGAGCGAACTTGACAATTCTTGAATGCCGCGATGGGAGTTTGATGACCAACAAAACATACAAGGCATATTGTCATAAACAGGGTATTATTGGTGCTTTAGATTTCAATTGGAAGCAAGCTGATTTCTCTTAAGCATATTCAATTTCACATAAAGTAGAAAGCAGTGACGTCTATAAATATAATGTAGGACGAATATTGCAGTGATAGGCTTTGTAATAATAAAGCATGACATGATGTGGATGTAATTTCCGGTGAGTGAATTATCAGTGTACGTCCATCATTTTGACTGATGTTCTCGTCTTATCAAGGACATCAACATTTAATTCTGTGTTTGTCAGCTTATGGCGGACTTTCATTGCACAATGGGCGTCTTGTGCGCTTTATCTCTCCGTAGTAGGCTAAGTAGCAATATCAGATGCGCATATTAGGCGCTCTACGTCTCCGTAGTCAACATGTGTTCGTGTATCCGACAAAAAAATGGTACGTAACGAACTGTTATGTGTTTCGAAAAGGTGTGCCGATGCAAAGGCATGTAACATAATCCTGCATTTGGACTTTCGCACATTATTGTCGGTTGTATACAGCAAGCTGTCTGCTGAGAGGAATATATGCACGTGACAAAATGCATGGTGACGTTATCAAGCTAGTCCTGAAACGGGCGCACCAGAACAGCAAATGGGGTGATGATTAGAATATCTATGGCCATATTGGTTTAAGGTGATGCGTGTTTCCATCATGACCAGACAGTACATGACACTTGGCACCCAAAGCCAGCAAAGCCAACCGCATGAATTGATCTTTACAATCATGGGACTATATAAATAAGCAATAAGCTAATATCAGTTTATATCATTCGCCATATAATCCCACAAGCATTACATATTGTTTGCCGCCAGATTTTATCACCCGACAGCGCATCTGGAACTGATTTGGTAACCGCACCTTTGCACTATGCTTGGTGAAAAAGAACATTTGTAAAAATCGTTAGTCAAAATAAAGAACCACACGCCGCTATAGATAGGTGGTACTTTAATTGGCGGAGGTCGTAAATATTACTATATAAATATGCCGAATTTAATTAATCATTATAATCTCCAGAATATCATTACATTTTCCTGTTGGCAAACAATCGCCACGTTGTTTGTATGAAGAACGTTGTGGATTAAATAAATGTTGGATCAGCTGATTACCGCACTGATATAAGTGCAGGATTAACTTGGATCACAAGATAGCCGCAGCGGTTAACGTATCACACTAATTAATAGATATTGTTTCGTTTGTCTATGATGAAATGGCTTTGTTCTATCTTAGCTGGTATTATGTTTAACAATGCGTGTTATGCACAACAGACGAGATGGATGCGATGTCAACCAGCAGTCATCCTTAGTGCAGGGATATAGTATGAAACTCTTATACTTCCCAGTTTATTCATTTAGTTGGTCAGATTCATTACTGCTTCGAGTTTTTATTAAGATATATACATAAAGATGATCAAATATATTACTGCTACAAGGTGCTGTTCACAACAAATCATCCGTACTTTTATCAAATTGCGTTTATATAGTTTTTTATGAGCTGAGTTGAGTAATAAACATAGACAAGCCGGCAGCAATTTGGTCTTTGGGCATCTTGAGGCTGTGCCGTCTGTGATGAAAATAATGAGGGGAAACATTATCGTCATGTGGTCCGCCAGCAACGTGAACATAAATGAATTGACGAGTTACTCTTGCCCTTTCATCTACTTCGATATTTAGTTCTTTTTGCTACTCTCACCATTATTAACGAAACTTAGCAACAAAAATAGGCTTTTAAGTAGGTAAGAAAACTACCAAGCGGACAAAGGATGGTCCCTATCCATTGAAGAAGTCACAAAGGAAGTCATTTCCGTACCTATAAATAACAAATAATGGTACAGCATCGGCCATTATCCTCTATAAAACCTTTTAATGGATCCAAAAAGTGGCTGAACGTTCCCAGAAAGTGTCAACATATCCGGTTTAAATCTGTTGTTCTCCTGTCCACGATTTTATCTCTTAAGCAGGCAGGTGTAGTAGTTTCTACTTATTGTTCAAGGTTGAGATATATCGTGTTCAATTGCATAGAGTAAATTCGGAAGCAAAGGTGTTACACTCTTTACTGTTGGTGTCCTTTACATCCTATTTATAACGCGGTGATTATAAATATTTTTGTGAATGTACGTTGCACAGGATCTTGTGGGATTGATTAATGACGTTCTATGATAGGTACGGCGTGAATGCAGCAATTGAAAATTGTTCCGATATTGGTTATGATCTAATGCAAAAGGTGATGTATGCACACTTCAGACCGCGTGTCAAGTTCTTTATTCTACAGCAATATAACGAAGCATCTAATGAACAGTGCGTTTTACAGAGCAGCCTTTTGTTCACCATTTAGATTTTCGGCAAAAAAGTGTTTCAAAGCATGGCTTGTGGCATACATTTTTAGCAGAGTTATTCCAGCGGAAATTGTCATGACTCATTGAGGATTTTTTGCCCGTCTGTGACTATTTTTCGGTTCTTTGTGACTGGTTGCTTGAGGCAAGCATATCTTTTGATCGTTACAATCCGGACATATTCCCAGGTATGTAAATCATGTGAGGTCCCCAGTTACTAACAGTAATTGGCGAGTATATCAAACCATATTGGCGAGTTTCCAGGTAATTTCAAAGTGGACCTTATCACACATCCTAAGTGAACACACTTCTGGAATCCACATATGTTAATGAACTTTGATCAATATGCGGGTACTTTCGAACATTTTTGAGGGTTCGGTAGCATTCACGTTGACTCAATCTGCTGCTGACATCAAATATACCCGGAAATATGTGCTGCTGAACAACTTATGTTCAGTTGTTTGCTGTAATTCAATAATGAGCGTCTCGTATATCCATGATAATATGAATCAGTATGGTTCAAAATGACTGTACGGAATGTTGTACCTTAATGTACGCTGACGTGCAGTGTACATGAAACATTGACGTGATCTGCTTAACAGCTTTAGTAGAACGTCTCACCGATAAACGTACCACTGTAACTGCTCAAGTGATAGTTAAATGGACACTCA